>APFE030092501.1:128406-146387 GCA_000404065.3 Pinus taeda
TAAATAAGAGTCTTTTATTTTTACTTTAAAAAAAAATTATATGCATAGGGACAGAGACTTGAGAGGTAGATTTGTAGGTAGAGGTAAAAGTTTAATTCAAACATCGTCACTCACCCCACCATGAGATCATAGTGCCACACCACACACTCAAACTTATATTTTTATCATTTCCAGGAAAAAATAAACTTTGTGAGGTACTTAGATGTGAAATCTAACCTAGAGATTCACCAACATGATCAACCAAAGCAGTAATAGAAGAAGACGATCTTACATCCCCAATAGGAGTAGTTTTCCTATCTTCAACTAGAGAAAGACATCTAGAACAAGAGTTAGAGATCCCTCGTGAATAAAAAAGGTAGAAAATTATTTTATATTACCATTGATAGAAGAACCATAACCAGAAGAGATACAAGAAGAATTGGAAAACCAAATTTTGGAGCTTTATATTAGTTGTGAAGAATCTACAATGGTTGGAGAAGGGGAAGGAGAGGTACATAATGTTAATCATGAACAACCAAGGATTTGAGGAGTAAGGGGAAGAAATAGAGGTGGAGTAAGAGGGAGAGGAGGAGGTAGAGGAGATCCAAAACCCTTTGGGTTTCATATCCTTAATGAAGATACAACAGCTACAATGAAAAACATCTCACCCTCCACCCTTCGAAATTTTCATGGATTAAGAAGTGCGGATCCTGAAACATTTATCTTTGAGTTTGAGGTTTTGTGTAGATCTTATGATTACTTGCTTGATCCTCGAAATCTAAAATTGTTTCCAGCAACTCTTAATGATGAAACATTAAAATGATTCATCAGCTTAGTATCACATTCTATAAGAACATGGGGAGTAACAAAAACTACATTATTAGAGAAATATAATGATTATTGTATGCGCCATAATATTAGGAATGAATTCTTTAAAATTATGCAGAAATAAGTTGAAAATCTTGAAGATTTAATTAAAAGATTTTCTTATAATGTTAAAAGGGATAAAATGCATGAACTAGATGAAGAAACTGTGAAATCTCTCTTACTAAAATCCATGAGAAATGAGTGGATTGATCTTCTCAATTTGATGGGTAAGGGAAATATTTCATAGTTATCATTTGGAGAAATTTGTGGGTTATGCATACATTTTTCAAGAGGGAAGGCAAGAACTAGGAAAAATCCAAGAGATCCTCTCATGTCTAGGATTAATAAATCTGTAGCAAGGACTATAAGTAGGGCAGAATTAGGGAATTTTCTTGACAATTTTAGAACATATATTTTGTGAAGTTTTAGTGAAAATATAGATACCCTTAAAGTGGAAAACAAGAAAAAATATGAAAATGTTGCATTGTCAATCTTTTATTTGAAATGTAGAAATAAGCATGCTCTAAGAGAATGTCTCTTGACTTAAAAAGTGTAGCAGCCTATGTTATATGTACAGAAAATCATGATAGAAAATAATTTCCTTCAATAGCAGGACTTAAAGTCGTTTATCAAGAGGAAATAATACCAATTCAAGTAGATCTCCTCTGTTTTATTGCTATGAGACCATGGAAAAATTCAAAACCAAATATGACTCTCAGATTTAACACTGAAGCAATTGCATAACCATCACAAAACAATTGGATTGCACCTATGCCTTAGTAACCTTAGCCTCAACCTTGGGCCAAAGGATGGAAAAGTCCTTATGGAAAATATCCTCAATATTCTGAATATCAACAACCTTATCCTATTTTTCCACCACAATATTTATGTTAGCATGTTCAACCAACTAAACCTCAGAATC
The DNA here is from genome assembly GCA_000404065.3 of Pinus taeda. NCBI lineage: Eukaryota > Viridiplantae > Streptophyta > Pinopsida > Pinales > Pinaceae > Pinus > Pinus taeda. The sequence continues at coordinate 130,175 of APFE030092501.1, forward strand.
CAAATCCAATACTTTCATTACCATTCTTGCAAAGACTAAATCAATTTCCTGCTCAACCACTTCCAAATCCAAATAATAATAAAAAATCACAACTTGTTTACAATATGGAAGGACAAAATTTCCAAACCTACATGATAACTCCACTAGATATAAGCAATGTCCAACTTCGATCTCGTAGAGTATCGTAAAAGTAGTCCCCATCAGTTTTTATTCAAGAATATGTAAAGGATAATCTCTCTGAAAAAGAAAAGTATCTTTGTCAACAAGAAAAATCCAAAAAACAAACAACACTTGTACATTCTGATGATAAAGAATAAACTCAACTCCTAACATAGAACAACCTTCAATATCTATCCAAACACCACCTTTTCTTAATAGATTACAATTTGATAAAGGGGTAGAAAAACAAAGTTTATTTCCTGATTATGATATGATAGATGAACTAAAGAATCTTTTTATAAAAAATACTTTGCTACAAGCCATTAAAGAAATAACAATAATTGCAAAGACAATCAAGGAATTGAATATTAAAAGGTTAGGAAGAAAGAGAAAAGAAATCAAAAGGATTGAATTAATTGGAAAAATTACAGATATAATGGTGGGAAAAACAACAATTCATAAATAACTTGATCAAGGAAGTATCATTATGAAAACAAACATAAATGGTATTGAAATTTCAAATACATTGATTGATTTAGGAGAAGCTATAACATCATGAATAAACAAACTATGAATCAATTGAAACTTCCTAATCCTCAATAGACTTGTACACTGTTGCAATTAGCAGACATATATTTTATTAGACTTGATGGTGTATTAGAAGACATATTTGTATCCTTAGATTCTCGGGAGAATCCTGTTGATTTTATGATTCTAACACCGAAGATCAATTTTGGAGGACATCCATTGATTCTAGGAATACCATGGTTAGCTACAGTTGATGCTTTTATAAGTTGTAAATTTGGTGATATGTTTATTCTAAGGGAAGTTAAACAAAAAAATTCACATTATATCCTCTTGCAAAAACCACAATAGAAGTAGGAACTGAAGAATGGATAGATGATGATATTGATTTACGACCAATCTTTGTTACTTCACAAATAGATGAAGAAGATCACATTTTGAATTTAATTGAAAATAGTGAGTCTTCCTCATATTGCAAATCTAATCAAAATTTTCAAGAACAATGGAGTATTGAATATTTATCCTCTCGTCAATTATCTTTACATTCTATGGAAAAAATTGGCAATTCTCCAATACAAAACTTTCGAGAAAAAACCTTGCAGATCAATAATAATCTAGAAGAATTTCAAAAGAAAGATTTAATAAATATGTTACAAGAACATTCATATGCTTATGTATGGGAACACACTAAGATGAAATGAATTGATACTAATACTTGTATACATCATATTTACAGTGAATAAAATGTTAAACCAATATGACATCCTCAAACGACAATGAATCCAAATTTGAGAGAAATTATTAAAGAGGAATTACAAAAATTGTTTTCATTTATCCAATATCAGATAGGAAGTGGGTTTCACCATTGGTAATTGTTCCTAAAAAGAATGGAAAATGGAGAGTATGCATTGACTATAGGGAATTGAATAAATCTACCTTAAAAGATCATTTTGCACTTCCTTTCGTAGATCAAGTTTTAGACACATTGGTAGGAAGGAAATATTTCTCATTTGTAGATGGTTTTAGTGGATATAACCAAATCCAAGTAGCTCCAGAATATCAAGACAGAACCAGTTTTACATGTCCATGGTGAACCTATGCCTATCGAGTACTTCCTTTTGGGTTGTGTAATGCAGCTGCAACATTCCAAAGGGCCATTTTAGGAATTAATTTTTATGTAATTGATGATTGTGCAGAAGTTTACATGGATGATTTTACTCTCTATGGAAATTATTTTGAAGAAGCTCTTAAAATTTTTGAAAAATTTCCCATTAGATGTGAGTAATCAAATCTCTCATTAAGCCATGAAAACTGTTTTATGATGTTTACTGATGGGATTCTTTTAAGACACCATATTTCAGGAAATAGAATTAGAAGTGGAATTCCATTTCTTGGCACGAGGAATTCTTGGCACCCTAAATTTTATTTTTCAATCATTTCCAATCCACATTTTATTTATATCCCTCTTTTTCTTTTCAAAATAAGTAGCTATAGAAATTTTGAGAATCTATAGCTTTGACAAAATTTTGCAGCTTTTATTAACAAGAACCATTGACTGGGATAAAAGATTTTAGCAGAAGGGAATGATCAAGCCTACAATTGAAAGAACTTGAGGAAAATTAAAAAAGAACAATCAAGTATTAGAATCAAAAACTCCAAGTTATGTGAATATTGGATTTAATAATAAAGGTAAAAAAATTAGATTATGAAATAATATATACCCTGTACCAACATTCGAAATAATGATTACTAATCTAACTACAGACTAAGCTATAAATATCATGTCATATAAATGAAGTTAGCTAGAAAAGCCCACTTTCCATTCATCATTACGCAAACACTTCATTTTCGAAGCCCTACTTCATTAATAATTTTTCTCACTCATATATATTCATACTTTTTTTCTCAAGAGTCATTATACTCATTTTCATTTACCATTTCACTCTCATCCATGCTCATATTCCAAAACTGATATCCTTCCAAAACCTTGTCAAAGAAGAAATTATGGAGTAAGACTTCACTAACATGGGAGTCATGTTTATAATATAGCCAAATGGAAAGAATTTTATGGATGGGTACCTGTAGGTCAAGAAGATGCTACAGTAAGCACAGTGGTTGGATTTTATAGAAAAAATTGATGGCTATGACAAAGAGGTAACCAAGTCTTTTTCTCGAGTCGTTTATGGAACTGAAGTAGAAATTGAGGACATCAAAATAGTGGTGAAAAAAATCCTTGATGGCTGAGGTAACTAGACTACCCAGGGTTGGCGAGAGGTGGTTCAAAAACAGGTGAATTGAAGGGAATGAATGGAAATAATCTATAAAGAACCCAAGTATGGATGCTACTATCTTTAAAAATGTTATTCCAAGCACAGATCTCAAAATTAAATCGAGGAATTTACTGTTAGTTATTCAAAAGTTGATTACTTTTGAGGGTAGATTTGGTAGCATGTTTTTCTACCATGTTTGTTTAATGATGCACTTTCTTGAAAGAAATGAAATAAATTTACCATATTTTATCCTTAATAGCTTGAGGAAGATGCCTTGGAATACTCAAAGAAAAATATAGTTCATTGAAAATACTATTTATCATCATGTTCTTGTAAAAATGCTTATTAAACCCCATCTTAAGATATTAGGATATAACTGTGAGAGTTTTTTAATGAGAAATCATTTTAAGGAAATACAGAAAGATGAACCTAGTAGCAATAAGGTAAAGAGATGCACAAGAAAATTGTTTGAAAACCCTACTCGTAACCAACTTCCAACAACTAGAGCAGCACTAAGAAGATTAAATTCCCCTTGTAAATGTTTTAGAAAACCTAAAGAAGAAAGGTGTCAGAAGAAAAAAAGATAGTGGAAAGGAAGAAAATACACCTAAAAAGAAAACAGAGGGAACAAAGAAAACTAGCGACAAGGAAGGAAGTATGTCTAGAAAGGAATCAAAGGAAATTGAACAAGAAAAACAATGAACAAGAAAAAGTTCAGAAGAAAATTCCTCTTACTAAAACTTCATCTACTGTTTGGACAAGTGTCAGATTCAATAAATCAACAAAGGAATCATCTCGACAATCTGTAGAGTTTTTCAACTTGGAGGAAGATGAAGAACTAAATATTCCATCGCCTATAGTTCCATCACTAGTTTTATCACCAAATTTATCACCAACTTCATCGCCAATTACTAATATAGTGAGAAGAACACCAGAGATTGACCCAATCCAACAGGAGATTTATGACTACATTGAGTCTCAGGAGAAGAAATCTATAGAAAATGCCCCTACATCCTCAAACCAAGCAATTCATTATGATAGTCCATAAGAAACTCCAATTGTGAATACTCTCAAACAATAAATTTTTAAATTCGAGACACTAAAGAGACACTTTAATAAGGAACATGAATCATTGAAAGTCTAGAATGAAATACAAAGGACTCAAAATGACAACCTTATCTTACATCTTGCTCTATGGTATGATAAGAATAAAAGCTAAAAGAAAAGAACAAGTCTCTTAAGGGAAAGGTCATAAGTTTGAAACACAAAATTTTGATGAAGAAGTTGAGGATGGAAGTTGCTAAGAAGAAGGTAAAGAAAATTGGATGTTTTGACTCATGTTTTTGAAGGAGTAAAGTGACAGAGAAAGGATTTCAGTTTTGATTTTTTTCATGAGGACATGCAATGACTTCCATATGGGGGAATTTTATGCCTCATAATTTCTTCTTCTTGACACCCTTTTTCAGCTATCTTATTTTTCGTTAGCCATCATAATCACTCAATGGGCATAAAATTACAGGATGGATGGTATGACAGGTATATAATTCTATTGTATTTGATAAGTTGATAATGTTCTTTATTATTAATCTAATATTTGCTTTAGCTACCAAATTGGGATGATTCTGCAGCTGATTTCTAATTCCACAACAAAGTCAATGGTTTGATAGGTTCCAAGGTGCCAGTTGGAGAGTGAAATATATAGAAAGGTGACAATCAATGCACTCAATGATCCCCTCGTACCTTCATGAACGAGATTCATAAAAGAAGCTTCTAGGTACATAGTCAAACATAAAGTAACTATATCAGCTATAATAAGTGAGCGAGGAATGAGATATACACCTCACAATTTTCTTTGTTAATAGAAAATCATGTGCGAATTTTGTTATATTATCTTTTCATAGTTGATTTTAGCATTCTGTTAGCAAGGTTAGCCATAGAGCTCTAAACATTTAATGGTAAGGGTTTTACAAAATGACCTTGCAGTAAACAGAAACACAATGATTTTTATATGCACAACAAAGACTTAAAATTTTAATTTTAATTCAGTTTATGAAGAAAACTTTCATTTCCATGTGTGGTTGATTGTTTAATTGATAGCACGATTACCTACTTCTCATGGAGGGACCCCTCGAGCAATAAGGATTCTTGTTCATTTCAGTAGATAGAATTCCAGTATAATTTCATAATTTTCTAAGTAGATGTGTTTTTTATTTCATTCAGATTCAAATTATGATTGTTTTGCTAATCATTTCTTTTGTTTATATCTGCACATGAATTAAGATTAAGAGTAGTAATAGGAATCTGGTGAGTTTGTGCTTAGAATAAAATTGTATTTCGTAAAACAAAGGATTTGTTTGCAGGTTATATTTCAAGCATGGGTGATTTATAAGTAAAGAGAAAGTGTGAATATATTTAAGTAGAGATTTAATTTATTTTGGTTTTCATGCAAGATTGTGTTACATTGATAAATGAATTGATTGTTACAAAGCATATTTCAGATATATAGCATAGTGTATGTGTTTTATGAATTGAATTTCCTTTTATACGTGTGAGATTGATTTATAAGTCTCATATTTTTATTATTTGTGTGGATTTCATAATTATATATAACTTTTATAAGAGTGAAATTAATTTTCATTTAAAATAGGTGTGGGATTGATTTACTTATATGCAGAATTGTGATATTTTATTTTGAAACATAGTATGAGATTTTCCATAAGTATTCTTCAATAAAAAAGTGTGATCATTTTATTTTCTATGAATAATTTCTTTGCTCATGTGCATTTCAATAACTTAATTTAGAATTTGTATTTCGATAACTTATCTTAATTTAGAATTGGTTTGAATAACCAAGGACTTCTAGCAAATACAATGCACTTACACTTCATTACCTTACTAGCCCTGGACGATAATTTATGCAATTAATTTAAGGTTAATTAAATTACCAAACATGACCCATACTATAAGAATGCTCGCACTGATAACAATGCACTAAAATCCTTACCAACATTTCCTATCAATGTCTCTTCCTCCCTTCATCATTCCAATATTACAGATCCAACTACCCACCTATCACCTAAAACAACACTTAACCCACTGAAGATTCCACAAACCCAAACCCACATCATACATTATCACTTATAACCACTATTCCCAACAAAAATACCAAAATCTAGGAAATATGATAATATTTACATGCCTACAACCACCATTTTGATACTACAATTGAATGGCCACCAATCGGCCTATCCCTAATCAATGAATACAACACAAAAGGTCTCCTCTCTATGACTTTCCCCACCCTTTTCCCCACAAGACCTGCAATCCCAGATCAACCAATAATAAAAGTAGTGCAATTACATGTATATGCACTTCATCTCATACATTACCATGGCAATAGGTTCAACAACCATCCATGCTTTCACTAATACATATATAGTCTCATGATGCGACATTGCAGTTAAGAAACAACCTCTGCTTTTGTAAAAAAAAACATCGCATATAACTTTCCAACATCTATCCATGATCTGAACATTTTATTAGAACGATTTCTAGATGAGAAGTTGGTAGAAAAAGTCACGTGATTCAATTTCTCTCTATGTGACAGAAGATCCTTTTGGCACAAAGCTAAAAATGAACTAGCATGCATGATATCTCAGCTCATTTACCCAATGCTTTTCTTCACATTAAGTGCAATTGATACAAAGTTGCCATATATTCATTTAAACATGCCAGGATGTCAACCTACTAATGTTGCAAAACAACTAAAATGGAGAAATGATAACATAATCTCTCACCCCCATTTAACATCACTATATATGCACCATATATTAACAAATTTTTGTGAAGTTATATTAGAGAAACACTTGAAGACAAAAGACTATTGGTATAGGTACACACTCTATCTCGTGACTTTTGTAATTCTCTAAACATCAATTCTCATCTAATGCAACATTGTCTAACAAAAATGCATACTTCATAGGTATGAATGGAAACATAGAGGATCTGCATATATCCATGGTTTCGTTTGGCTAGAAAACACACCTAATATTGAAATGTTCAACTAGGATGACATAGAAGCAATTGATAATGCTAAGCAATTATTCGAAAAATAAATATCATCTTGGAACCCTCACATTTTGACACTTTCAAACCAACACGTTACTCAAGAAAATTCAGAAGACCCTTTCCTATTATCCACACCACATATTTTCAAAACCAATCCTTTTAATGATTATGAATAACTCATAAATTGCATTGAACGACACACAAAATGAACCAAAATCACAAACCTATGAAAGAAAGGCTCCTCATTTGAATGTTGCTATAAATCACCTTGGTAATTACATCCAAAATCATCCTTGGTCATTAACTCCAATGGAAGAAAAACATACACCCCTACTTGTAATGATGATGGAATCAATACCCATAACCCTACCATCCTATCTATTAGGCATGCAAATGTTGAGTGCCAACTAGTACTCTCAATGCATGTCGTATAGTAATATATCGCAAAATATGCATCGAAATGAGAAAAAAGTTTTGAAAGCTTCCACCACATTCTACTTAGAAACTGTCACTAATTCCTTACATAAACTGTCACTAATTGTGACATTGGAGCACAAGAAACTTGCCATATGCTCTAAAAATTATCGTTGACATTGTGTAGTTGATCCTTCTTTTATTTAAATGTAAGAAAAAAAATTTATATGCATCTTCCACAAAATAAGACCACCAATTATCCATCACCACATATCATAGATACATACATCAAATGGCCATTTGCCGTAGAATCCACATCACTTATAGAATTAGCAATATTATGGTCATATGATCCTAGTTGAAAGACAAACAAATGGAAATTTAAACTTCAGAAAGGAATTGTTCGGGTGACACCACACTACTCCTCAATACCATCCACAATAGAACCTTTCTATGATGAATTTTGTCATGTTGAAATTATGCTATACAAACCTTTTCATCATATTGCTTCAGATATAGGAAATTCTTTTAAAGGATTCATCACAAACTAGAAAACATTTCATCCTTTCTATAGACCTTGGCATCAAGACTGCACAATATATGATATTAAACTCTTTCAAATGAAATTTAACTATTCATGAAATCCATCCTCGAGACACCATGGTGTTAAATGAATGGGAATTACTCTCTCAAATACACCCTACGAACGAGGTCCTCATAAGTGACCTTGATATACTTGGTCTTCATGGTTTTGATGACAGACATGACTAGACTCATACCACTATCCCATTAGATCTATAAGAAAAAGGCATACAATTCATTGAAAATGACTGCTCTATCCAAAAAATTCTTGAAATGCATAAACATATCCTAAAAAACCTTAACTCGTTATCTCCAATGCAAAGAAAAGCTCTAAATATTATTTCTTATAATTTTGCTAAGAATGATATTTTGCCCGCTCTAAGAATGATAATACAAAACTATTGGTGTTAGGAAATCCCTCCTTATTAATTGCATCAAAGAAATTCTCATAACCCTTGCTAGCTCAGGACCTTCACTGATCATGCTTCTCGCCCCTACAAGCATTGCAGCCCTCAACACACAAGCATTAACAATCAGTTATGTCCTCTATCTTCCTATAAAGGATCTTATGCACTTAGAAGGCAATACTCTTGCAAAATTCCAAGACGAACTTAGGCATATACGAAACATAGTAATCATTGAGATTCTTTTCATTGGACCAAAGCTTCTCAACGAGATTGACGAACGTCTTCAAGAGGAATTTCCGCTACAAAGAAGCACTTCATTCAGTTGTTGTTCCGTTATATTAGTTTGTGATTTCGACTAGTTACCGCACATCAAACACACACTACTATATGTAGCCACAAGCCACATAAGTGCATTGTCAAAAACATTCAACAGAATCATCACATTGGACAAAACATTTCGTCAAAAAAGCGACAACATCACCTAGGTTACTTTCAGGAACATCCTACAAAACATTCATTAGGGGAGTTTTGAAGTATAAAATGGGCCTCCTAAGGAAATTATAAAATAATAGTGGAAATAATAAAATAATTTTAAATTACATCATCAAATTTTAAAGGGAAAAAAAGAAAAAACTATTTTTTCAACTCGTATTTTCAAATTATCTCCCTATGGGTTTACTCAAATTTCAGGAGGAAACACTCGTTGGATGCAGAATTTGAATCATCATCCAAAGATTACCCATGTTGCATACTTTCAATGGACCGTGCTATAGGAAAAACAAGAAATAAATGAAAACACCTAATTGCAATCATTTGTTTTCATGTATTTTTCATTTTTCTTGTAGCACGGTCCATCAAAAGTATGTAACATGGCTACTCCTTCGATGAAGAATTATAGTTTTTCATCCAAAGAGTACTCGCACTCGAAATTTTGTGTAAAACTTTAGGGAGATAAGTTGAAAATACGAGTTGAAAAAGTAGTTTTATTATTTTATTATTTTGTAATCTTTTTACTTTTTTACTCCAAAAATGGTGAATAATCATGCATGGTTGACATCATCATATTGAATTTTGGTTGTACATTTTTCTTGAGTTGTAGAGTTTAAAATGGAGTTGTGAAACACTGAAGTTGAAGGTAGAGAAGCCATACACTACTGCAACACAAGGTTAAAGGCCTCTGAGCTTATCTTGATTGCAGGTTCTTTGGAATCATCGATATGGACAGTTGAGCGCCACTTCGCCTGGTTTCCATCCGTTTACATAAACATAGAGACCCCATCCCCTTCTCGCAATCACTTCACCTCGGTATGTAACTGTATTCCATCCCTTCTCGCAATCAGTTCGCATTGGTATCCATACTCCATAGGGACTCGCCCCCACTTACCAGCACCAAGCACTATTCGTTCGGCGATAGTCATTAAAAATGGAGTAGTCTATACTGCTATTTTTGGAGGTGGATGTGATGTTCCGATGTATGATGGTCATACATAACTTGGTGAAGATTATAGGATTTTTGGAGATGGACTTAACATTGCGATCAATGATGCTCATATATAACATGGTAAGATTATTGGCTCTATTTATTTTCCAAATTCCGGGTAGCTCCTTTTTACCTGCTACCGTCGTTTGCATCTCCGGAAGGTCTAGCAACACAAAGAGAACAGAAACCGTTGTCACTATCCTGCCTGGATTATTCAATTAAAACACTGAATGAAACCTACCGTGTACTGCGCACTCTATTTCAAATTCGGAATTTGAGCGCGCCTAACAAAGGAATGTCTATGCCGGGGAGGTTAGCGAAGATGCGCCGTGGAGCCGACGTGTTGCGTGCTCGATTAGTCTCTGCGTAGAACTTATCTTGCTCACTGGAGGCAACGATGAACATGGAAACACTGTGGCTATTGCAGGAGTTTAAAATCTGGAAGAAGACATGTGGACAATATTGCCTTCCATGAGTCAAAACGACAAAGAATCTAGAATTTTCATGGACAGAAAATTTATGGTAATAAGTGGAACCAACAAGGATTTACATCCTGAAGCATACACAGGTGCAAAATTTTTTGATGCGGAGACGGGTACGTGGAACACATCAGGAGACATGTGGATTTCAATTATACCTATAGAACGTTGTGAGAAATTGTTCTCAACATGTGGGAATTTGTATGTGATCGATGTGGAACAAGTGAAAAGGTATGATGCTCATAAAAACCTTTCGATGTCTATTGCTTTCGTCGAGGGACATTTTTCCATTATGACGTCTGTTGCAATGTGGCGATATCAAATTTTTGCGTGTTTTAACGGTGATCCGATCTCTGATTTATTACTGTCAACTGGGCGGTGGATTGCGATGGACAACATGAAAGCCTTTGCTGGTTGTGTTAATCAAGGTGCCGCAACGATGGATATTTGATGATTCTCCCATTAAAGTATTTTATTTTTAGCATCTTTAATATTTTTAATGAAGCTCATAGTTCATTTATTCTACTTCTGAAACAAATCATGCCTGGATGTATAAAATTTACTGTTTGATTTGTAGTCACCGCTTAGAATTCAAACACATTATTTTATTTTAAATGTTTTTTTCTATTATCGTTGAAATAGTTTTAATTACCATATAGGTTTATGTTTTAACGTGGTTATTTTATTTTTCAGCTTCTTCTTAAGTTCATATGCGGTGGTTGTTAATATAATATTAAATGAGAGATCTGCTCAACTTGGCAACGTTATTATGTTATTGATTATTTACCAGTTTTTTCAAGTTGGGTAATTTTAACTTGAAAATAGGTGTGATGGGTATAAAGAGTGAATGAACATGAATAGAAAAGTGGTCGAGAAAAGTAAGACGATGTTCTAGTATTTTTACTTCAGTAATATTTGTTTGGATTTATTTTGGATTACAATTTGAAAATGTGTATTCAAATCTATGGAGTCATTTTTATTTTTTATTTTTTTATTGTCCATTTTTATCTTAGTATTGGTGTAATTTATCACTGCATAATTATATTTGAAATTTGATATATATATATATATGTAATTTTACTAATATGTCAAAAGAAATAATAATATAAGAACTAAAGACTTCATTATTTGTAAATTCTATGTTACTTTGATCATTTTTCAACATTTACAATAAGTGAGTTTTTATATTTTACATAGGTTGAACTACAATATGAATTGGATTTCTTCTTTCCAAATAGCAATCCAACACGGTATTTCACATTACAACTGATTAGCACACGTTGATAATATAATTTCTATATGATGCAGGAGCATCCAGCTCGCCGTAACCGAAGTCTCAACCAGGTCTGAAGGTTATTGATCAACTAGATTATTTATTTTTACGTTTTCATGAGATATTTTTTCTTTTAACTTGTTTTTATAGAGTTGGTGAATTCAAACATATTTAGTTGAATAACTAGAATTACTGTAGCTCGAAAAATAGCTAGGGAATAGTTCGTTAAATTAGGAGAGAAATGACAAACTGTTCATACAAATCTTGTAGTGTCAAGAAAATATGGTTATCAACGATGAAAAGATCTTTTTGTAACTAAATTATATGGCAGTTTCATTAACTGCAAAATCAATTGAAATGGAAGGGCATAAAAGCACAAATGTAACAGAGAAAATGGGTTCAGCAATTGCAGAAGAAAAGTAATAAAACGAACAAGATACAAACATATAGCATTCAAAACTATTGTCCATTTGTATACATTTCTACTGTTCATTCTAATATTAATTTTTCATTACAGTTTGATAAGGTAACAAATCGAGAATGTCTGTGTAATATACTATTCTATATCCTGAACACGAGCATACAATTTATCTCCAAATATTGGACGTGTTTCCGCACACAGTCAAGCAAAGGACCAAGAGGCATAAAAAACCGAAGTCCAAGACAAGTAATTGCACACAGGAGACAACCACAGTCAAACATTTATACCCAGAAAGCGAACATAGAACAGAGGTAACCTTGCTGCGTAATATTTGTAAATTCCATTAAAAAAATCGAAAATCATTGTTCAACATTCCTATTTATCATTGTCAAATACAACACATGTGCATACGAAGGATTCCATTTCCACAAACAAAATAATATTAAGCGTATGATTGAAGTGGCTTTACAATAAAAACCGTGGAGGAGAGTTCAACCATAGCAACAACGACCTTCCCACTTATCAACCCTTATACAATATCGACAGAGGAAGACGCAGCAAGAACAAATTACAGACAACGACCAAAACCACAGACAATCCTACAGCAACCGTGGTCATCGACCATTGGAAGAAATAAATCGAAAAATTTGAGGATTCAGGCCTACCGAGAACCAGTTCACTGTGTTAAAAGGGATTGGAGGACCCGCGTGCTCAGGCCGCCACCAATGACTTGTAATCAACAAACATCTAATCGAGTTAGAGGTGTATAAAGGGGAAAACCCTTCAAGGAAGTGAACCACTACATGTGGAGAATAAAAAAACATCAAAATTACCTGAGTAAGCTGAGTCGAAATTTAGCCACAGCAGCGTCCCAGACAAGTTGCATAGCTGGAGACCAATGGAGCCAGGAGGGTAAGTAATAGTAATAGAAGTAGAAGTAGGACAGAATTGAAGTAGGGACGAGAGTTAATACCTGTTCCAGTCGACGAACAACCGCCAACGTGATCGTGTGCTCAGAGCAAACACCAATGCTCACAAAATGAAAACCCAGAGTAACGAAAAGCGTGAGGATTGAACCTAGATTCGGGTGAAGAAACAACAGGAGCTCGGAGAATAAAATCAAACCGCAATGCATATCCAGAACCATAATAAAACGAGAGAAAAGTCTAAAGGAAACCCTGACCGAAACATACATGCAGATTCGCAGACAATAAGTAAACTACAATGAGCACAAACCACTGGAAACTGCTTACAGAACACGCGCAGGCATAAGGAGAATAATAAACAGAACTTACCAGGTTCGAACCAACATTACAGAACCAAGTGACAACAGCATTCGAGCAGCATTTCCCATAAGTTCACAGGAAAACTGAGCGGAGGAGAGTTCGCGAACCATCATCAACAGAAGGCAACCAGTACTCACCATTGGAAATGAGAAAGTATTCCACGGAGCAAACCCAGAAAACCATCACGAACATTCTCAGCGCGAAGAATAGTCTAGAATAACCCAAAAGGGTCAGTTGTTTGGCACAAAGAACAAGTGGAAATAGGATCGAGGCGTGAGGACGGACAATTAAATGCCGAATTAAACTCAGAATTGCCACCCACTGTGAAAAATGTTGCAGACGATCTCCATGCAAGGAAACAAGAGATATTTTGTTGACACGTCATTACATACGGACGTGTAAAACCGTGGGCCATTGGGCTGGGTTACACCAGAGTGGTATTAGAGCATAGTTGAGTAGATTGAGAAAAATGGACATAGGACGACGAGGACGAGGCCGAGGTGCTCATAGAATGGTAGATGAAGTGTTACGAGAAGAACTCAGAGTTCTTACTGCTTGTTTGGAGGCAGTAGAGGCAGGTAGGCGAAGAGATCCATAAATGGGCGATGTAAGTGAAAAGGAAGTAGAAGTGGCAGCAGATGGACCTGAAGGTGAATCTGCAGAGGTGAAATTGCTGAAGTCCATTTTACTATCACATAGTAGACCTAAACCACAACTCCCAACATACGATGGTAGTTTGTCTATCGATGTTGTGTTGGATTGGATTAGTGAGATGGACAAGTATTTTGAGTGTGAGGAAGTCAACGAAGACCGTAGAGTCAAATTCGCAGTGACGAAGCTGAGAGGACACGCAGCCCTGTGGTGGGATAGTGTCTAGAATGAGAGGAAGAGGTTGAATAAAGCGCCGATTAAAACTTGGTCAAGAATGGTGGCCAAGTTGAAGGGCATATTTTTGCTAAGGGACTATCAAATTGTGTTACATAGACAGGTAGAGAACTTAAGGAAGAGAGGATTGACTGTAAAGGAGTACATAGAGGAGTTGTACCGAGTGAATTTGCGAGCCGGATATACAGAAGATACTGCAGAAAGGACAACCAGGTATGTTAATGGACTGAGAATGGAAATTCTAGATGAAATAAGTATTTTCTCTCCAAATAATACTGAGGAGGCATACCAGGGTGCAGTAAAAGCAGAGGAGAAAATTACCCGAAGACAGAATTCCCGGAGAGGATGAGGATCCGACAGAGGGAAAGGCTAGTCCTATGGCAGGGGCCGGACTATTAGCAACAGTGAGGAAGCCAGCAGTTCGAAAACTTCTGGAACAACAGAAAAAGGAGACAGTATGAGAGGTGGAAAATCGTCCCAGTGTGACAGAGGAAATGGCCGAGGAAGAGGGGCTAGTTATCAATGCTATAGATGCCAGAAGTGGGGGCATCGCTCGTTTGAGTGCCCAGAAGCAGATTCAACTGGACAACAGGGTGCGTATCTGGCGCAACCAGAGGAAACAACAGCACTTACTCAAGAGGCAGCGAATTCCCAAGAGACGGGAGAAGCTTTGGTGCTGCATAAGGTACTATTGAAACCAGTCGACGAGAGTACTGAACAGAAGCAACGGAAAGCTCTGTTCAGGACGATTTGCAAATCACAGGGTAAGTGTTGTAGGATGATAATTGACAGTGGAAGTACTGACAATTTGGTATCCATAGAAATGGTGGAAAAGCTGGGGCTGAAGCGTTTAAAGCATCCCAGTCCATACAGAGTTTCATGGTTACAAAAGGGACACCAATTGCTGGTGGACGAGCAAAGCGAGGTTGAGTTTTAGATAGGCAGGTATAAGGATAATATTATCTGTGACATCATGCCAATGGACGTATGTCACATATTGCTAGGGAGGCCTTGGCAATATGATAGGAAGGTAACACACGATGGAGCGATGAATTGCTATAAATTCGAGAAAGATGGGGTCAGGCATACCCTTGTGCCTATCAAGGAAGAGAAAGGAGCAGCTGAAACAAGTGAACCCAAAGCATTGTTAGTGAGTGGAAAGCAGTTTTTAAAACATGTAGAGGGTAGCGAAATAGGTTATGCGATAGTCAAGAAGACAAGGAAAGTTATCTTACACACAGAAATAATAGATTTTCCTATAGAGATACAGCAAATGTTGGAAGAATTTACAGATATAGTAGTGGATGGCTTTCCAGACAAGTTGCCCCCCAAGCAGAGTATTAGTCACCACATTGATTTTATACCCGGAGCTAGCTTGCCAAATAAAGAAGCCTACTGAATGAGCCCCGAGGATAATGAGGATATTAGGAAGTAGGTACAAGAACTGTTGGATAAAGGTTTAATAAGGGAAAGCTTGAGCCCATGTTCTCTGCCAAGAGTCGTCGCCCCCAAGAAGGGAGGAGAATGGCGTATGTGCACCGACTCAAGAGCCATCAATAAAATCACCATCCGGTACAGATTTCTGTTACCGCATATGGATGATATGATGGACTGTTTAAGTGGGGCAGCTTACTTCTCCAAAACAGATTTGAAAAGTGGGTATCATCAGATTCAGGTATGGGAGGGGGACGAGTGGAAAATGGCCTTTAAAATAAATGAGGGACTGTATGAGTGGCTCGTCATGCCATTCGGGTTGAGTAATGTGCCCAGCACATTCATGAGGCTGATGAATGAGATGTTGAAAGAATATATTAGGAAATTTGTGATAGTTTATTTAGATGACATCCTTATTTTCAGCAGGACGGAAGAAGAACAATTTCGACATTTGCGCAAAGTGTTGGAGAAACTACAACAGAGAAAACTACTAATAAACTTGAAGAAATGTACTTTTCTGCAGAGGGAAT
>APFE030092501.1:164652-192009 GCA_000404065.3 Pinus taeda
TATATATATATTTTCTACCTCCATCAAAACTCTACGAGGGTTTCCATGCTTTCCACCATCCAATTTTTGCACGATATGTTTTGATTATAATCCATTTATGATTCCCATTAGAGAAGGATGGGAGTTGGGATTATCTCCCTTCACATGATGTTAATGCCCATGTCTGATCTCTGACTATGGGTCTATTTGACTATACGAGCTACCTCTCATTGACTAGTCTACAAAAGTTTGGAGTCAGGCTTGTATCCTCTACACCTAGATTATGTCGGTTTCCTTAACTATAACCTAGAAATGGGACTCACTGCACAAGGTTAGGGTTGGGACCTGTTCCCTCCTAATCATTATGTGCACACCTCACTTCTCTGAAAACCTGACTACAATGGATCTTACTAGTGAGAGCCCAATTGTTCAATGCAAAAATTGATGTTCATTTTATAAAATTAATTTTCCATAATTTAGAATAATATTATGCTATAGTCAATGTATCTCTATGCATAAAATTGGCAAAATTAGTGCATCCTTGGTCGAACTTGAACAATGTAATGATATTTATAAAAAAAATAGAAACTGTTACAGAAAGCCCAACTATTATTATAGCCAAAATATGTCATGTCTTGAGTTACATTCATGATAATGAATTTACATCCCTCCAAGCCAATATTTGCTCCCTGGTTTTTATCGAGGCATTTAAATAGATTGTATATATGTAGTTCGAGCTACGAAATCCTATGGACTCTGTTTCAGTCCATAAACTCTATAGTGAGATAAGACGAAATACAAGCTTCAACTCAAAAATAATATTAAAAACAATTAAATAACCTTTAGAATAAGTTAGACAATGTAATTTAGAATAAGCTTTTTAAAAATTAAATAGATTTTATTATTTATTGTCCCTACACTCTAATTAATTAATTGTTGTACCGTTGTGAAATGTTGATTAGTGAACATGATAGGCAAAGTACGTGAGCCCATTGTATCGCACATGTACGTGACGTCCACCCTCAAAACCCGTAGTCAGGAATGTGGTCGCAGGTTGATGTAACCCCAAAATTTTTAGCAAAACTATAAGTCTAACTATATAAATAAAAAAATCATAAATACAAACAACACAATAGAGCTGGACTGATGATAGATATCACTACACAAGCAATAACATAATAAAAAAATTTACAAATTCAACTATTATCTTTGTAATTATGTTTCCCTAACTTCCTTAGTGATATAAAACAATAAGAAATCGCTCCTTTAAATTTAGCATCATAACATTATTTTTACCAATTGAATTTATTTTTATTGAAAATTTTATTTCCATATTATTAATGTTTATTTATATAGTAAAATGGTTATAATGGGAAAATGTATTATTTAAAAACCATATATATCTATGAAGGCTACGCGATGACATTGGGTAACGTGAAAAGAGGAGGCCTCTAACCCAAGTTCCACGAAGTAAATTAATAGTTTATTTTTACCTTGAGTTTTTTTAATTTAAATTTTATTAATTATATGTAGATATTCTAACACTAAATTTAATTGATAATAAAGACAATTTTTTATGAAGGTAGATTGTGTTTTTTGTATTTTAAAACATAGTTTTGAATATTTTAATTTTATTATCAATAATTATCGAGTAGAAGATATCTATTTAGTTTTGACATAATATTTTAGAATATTTTTAGTCCTATTTATACATTAAATATTGAGATTTATCTCCAAAGTAGTTATGTTCTTTCTTCAATTTTAATTAAATTGATTACTTGGAAAAATGTGATATGAGTATGTGCCATATCCAACTTAACTTGAGAGCCAAGAGGGATCTAATTTCTTGTCGTGCAAACCTCTTATCGGAGTGAAAAATTTGAGGAAAGGTTTGCACCTCTAGAGATTTAATCTCTCTCAGCACTCAATAGATCTAGAGTTATGGATCTAGGATGGTTTGAAACATATAAGCTTACTAGTTCTAATTTGAATCTCTCTTTGTAAACCATAAAACCTAATAATCTTATACATTATAGTATAAAACCCAATAAACATATATACCTTTGTCTTAACTATCCCTAGTTTCATATCATACTAAACAACATGGAAGGACATAATCTTTGAAGGTAATGTAACAAAGTGAGAAAGATTATTTTTCCCAAGATTTAACTTCGGTCTAGATAAAATATTTTCGAATAAGCTACATATGAACAAACTACATTAGAGAAGAATATCATATGCAAAACCATGGGTTGTGAAAACAGGGGACCCATAAACCTCCATCTGTAAATTTACTATTTTAATTATTAATTATAAATTTATTTTGTTTCTTAATTTTTTTAATTTTTTTAATTTTTTATGTAATTTATAATTAAGAAGAATACCATGGGAAACCATGGGTGTCAAATTTATTGTTTAATCTATTTATTTTAATTAATAATTCTAAATTTCTTATTTATTTAATTTAATTATATATTTATTTATTTAAATTTAATTTATTATGTAATTTTACCAAGTATACTTATGAGTGTTACATTTAACAAATATTCATATATTTAATTCCGACACTTGTAACATTTAACACTTATATATGACACCTAGCTCTGCACATCCCCCCATACTAGGTTGTAGAACTCGTAATGGAACAATTATCAATAATATTAAAATAATTTAAAAGAAAGTTATAATTTGTTTAATTTTTGAGATTTTTAAAATTTTTGACAATGTTAAGTGGCTCATGGGGTACATTTTGTGATGTCTATGGACCTCTAAGCTACTTTTCATAATTTTGAGTATTCAAGGAAGTATTTCCATTCAATTTTCATAAACTTCATTGGGTAAGAAACTAAATTTAAATGACTTATTACCATAGAAACATGACAAGTTATTGCTATACAATTATGAGAAAAATATTATTAACTTTAATGTTTGCAAAAAAAATTTAATAATACTTTAATTTACAACTAAAAAACATTAGAGCCCCAACTATAAAAATTATATTGCCAACATGTACTAATCCCTTATAGTGTGGTATACTATGAAGGATTTCTCTTTAGAAATAAGAAATCCAATTCATATTGTAGTGCAAGTTGTGTAAAAGATATAAGTTTGTTTATTGTAAATGTTGAAAAATGATCCGCGAATGTGACATAGCATTTGCATGTACTGTGGACTTTAAGTATCACATTGTTATTTCGTATTATATATTAGTTGAATTGAATATATAAATATTTATAGATATAGATTATTAATTAATTAATAAAACCTCAAATTTCTTTAATTCAAAATATAATTATGTAGTGATAAAATAACACAAATTACTTTAATATAATACAATATATTAAAAATTCATAACCAAATAAGTAAAATGGTTAAACCTTATTTAAAAATAATAATAATAAAATAAAAAATAAACATTAAAATTTATAATATAAAAATATTATAAAAGAATTAAAATTTATAGTATTTAAAAATTTATAATTCATAATAATAAAAATTAAAAAAAAAAATAAAAACTTAAAAATTCATCATAAAAAATTTAAACTTAAAAAAATAAAAATAAACTTTTAATGGTCGATTAGTTAATAGAGTTGAATGCATATTTTCACTGGCACACCGAACAAAGATTACAAAAGTAAAAATACTCAAACGTTGTCTCACTTTTCTCAACTATTTTATTCATTCATTAACATTATATATCGCGTCCCACCGACTTAAAATTACCAAACTCGGGAAAGATGGTAAATAATCAAGAACATAATCTCGTTGCCAACTTTAGCATATCTATCATTGGATATTATATTAACAATCACTACATATGAACTTAATCAGAACCTGAAAAATAAAATAATCACGTTAAAACAGAAATGTATATGGTAATTACAACTATTTCAACGATACTAAAACAAGCCACTTAACAGAAATAATAATGTGTTTGAATTCACAAATGCTAAGCGGGGACTACAAATAGGCATGATTCATTTATGAAATAGATAAGAGATCCAATCACCATTAATAACAATCACAAAAATCTGATCTCGCCCCAGTACAACGGATGTGATAATGGAAAAATGTCCCATGACGAAAGCAATATACTTCGAAAGTTTTTCCTGAGCATCATACTTTTTCACTTGTTCCAAATTAATCGCATACAAATTCCCACCTGTAGAGAAAAATTTCTCACATCATCCTATAGCATATTTGAAATCCACATGTTTTCCAACGTGTTCCAAGTACCCGGCGTCTCCACATCAAAAACTTCCGCACTTGTGTATGCTGGAGATGCAAATCCTTCTTCGTTCCACTTATTACCATAAATTTTCTCTGCATGAAAACTCTAGATTTTTCGCAGTTTTCAGTCATGGAAGGTTATATTTTCCACGTGTCTTTTTCCACATTGTAAGCATCAGCAGTAGCCAGAATGTTCCCATGCTCATTGTTGTCTCCAGCGACCAAGACAAGTCCCACGCAAAAAATAATCGAGCACACAACACGTCAACTCCACGGCGCTATTCGCTACGTTGAAAAGCTTCAAGTCTGCTGCAGCTGTGTCATCTTCCTGGTAGACGCCATTATTGTAAACCTTTCCTCCTGTATCGTTTCTAAAGTGTTCGAGGTCTCCCATTGCTACTTTGTAAGTCAGATTATTGCCGTTACTTGGTGGATCAAACGCTAATGGCAAAAACTGGTTGGTGTCACAAGCGAACCTATTGCGAAAGTGGTCTCCCAGGGAATTGTAGCCCTGCATCAAAACGAGTTGTCAATCAATGCAACAACAACATTTCAACCCTACATCAAAACCAACAACAGCAGAATATATATTCTATTTCATAAATTTAATATACATTTAGAAAAAATTGAATTCTAAAAACAAAGGGTGTAATCATCCAGCGGCCCCAACAAGAGACAAGCCAAGAAACTAACCTCCTCAGCATGGGCATTCATGCAATACTTTGTTGAACACGTTTAAATTTCAAATTTGAAACAATGCTTTGTTTGGCGCGCTCTAATTCCAAATATGAAATAGCGTGTGCCAGACACTGTAGGCTTCATTCATTGCATTAATTGAGTTGTTCGCGAAGGACAGTTGCAGTGGCTCTATTTCTTATTCGTGGTTAGACCTCCGGGAGATGCAAACAACCGTTGTAGGGAAAAAAGATCTACCAAGAAATCAAGAGAATAAATAATGTTTACAATGCCATCATGCATGTTAACGTCACATCCACCTCCAAAAAGTTGCAGTATAGAATACTCCATTGAAAACTGTACAAATGAAATGGCCATCCATCACTTCGGTAATGCAGTGCCTTCTATTTGACGTCTTGAAATTTAAAATTTGAAATTTGACTGCCTGCTAGAGTTCTTCATGAATACCCGGAGGATTTGTAGAAGTGTTTCTAGTTGTTGATGTGGAGATGGTGTTTGTTTGAAAATAAAAAATACACTTTTTTAAAACAAAAGAAATCTGTTCTTCAAAAAATAATTTTTGTTTAAGTTATTTTACATTAAAATTTAATATCAATTAAATTGTATTGAATATAAAATTTAAGACAAAAATAATTTGAGACAACAATAATTTAAGATAGAGCTTTATATTTAAGAAGAAAACAATTTAAAACAAAAATATTTTAAGACAAAATTTTATATTTAAGAGAAAATGAATTTGAGACAAAAACAGTTTGAGACAAAAAAATTTAAGACAACTTTATAGTTAAGACAAAAATAGTTTGAGACAAAATATTTTAAGAAAAATGTTTACATTTAAGACAATGGGCACTTAAAACAATGACACAAAACCTATTTAACGCAATTAACAATTAAGAAAAATCCATATCAATTTACGACAATATTATCTAACAATTGCAAAATTGACTTTGACAGTGCGCCCTAAGTCCACTAGTTTGCACGACATTATTGTCTTGTGCCTATACCGAGGATGCTATTTCACTTGCCATTCACGTTATCATATATAATGACAATGATTTTTTGGGTTCTTCGTTTTGTGGGGCTAGCTAACTATGAAGAATGCGATAACTTTTCCTCGCAAGATTTCCGAACATCAATTCCTATTTTGTCCCTTCAATCGTTGCTGATGCGAATAGAGACAATTTATTTATCGTTGGATTCAACACTACTACATAGAGGGTGATTTTAAGACAATTTTTAAGATAAAAGAAATTGTTTGTCATAAAATTTAATTTCGTCTTAAAATTTTCAATACGATACAATCGTAAAAAAGGTAAAGGTAAAGGATTAGGGGTCTGTCTT
Source organism: Pinus taeda (assembly GCA_000404065.3). NCBI lineage: Eukaryota > Viridiplantae > Streptophyta > Pinopsida > Pinales > Pinaceae > Pinus > Pinus taeda. The sequence goes on from APFE030092501.1 coordinate 170,899, forward strand.
TATGTTGTTGATGGTTTTTTCAAGAAGCAAAGCGATGGAGGCTGGCAAAAAATGATGAGATTTAGGGCGATGGAGGCCACAACATATGTGTACTTAGTGAGAGGAGCAATGGAGACACTTTCGTTGAACGTGGATAGACAGTAACATAGTTGGAGTATTTTTTGGTGTCTCCATTGATTGCGTTGTAATCTTTATTTTTGATTGTTTCATTTATTTTGAATGCTACTTCTATCCACTGGTTGTTGTTATTAGCACATTGTTGTGTTGGAACTCGTGACTCTCATCGACAACATGGAGAAGATTCACCTGAAGGATTGTTGAAAAATGTAGCAACAAATTCTCAATTTGATTTTGCCTTGATTAAATTGAGAAAATTTGAATTTCCACTTCAACAGACAACTTGGATGCAGTTAACTTATGTGACATGGCTTGTGTCACCCAGTTTACTCAATAAATTCGAGTGGGACGAGTTAGAGTTCAGTTAAGCATGTGTGATTGCTAATTTGTAGAAATCAAAGTGAGTTATCTCAAGTTTTTTTTAGTTAAACTAGTTCCAATTGTTGGAGGAACTCATGGAAGGTCAGTGGAGTTGTGGGACTTCAGTCAAACTCAGTGATCATCTAGTTAACTGATAAATCAACCCAAAATAACTAGTGCATGCAGAGAATTAGTTCCCCCACTATGGTGGAGATTCCAAGGTAGTGTAACATCAATTGTAGACTAGTCTTCAGTGTATAGGTTTTGCATGTACTCAGATTATCAACCTTGGGAATTGTGCAATCCATTTTGGAAAAATTCCTAAATAATAGGGGCTAATTTATTAAGGAATTGCACAAGGAAATAGGGGCTCAAGAAGAGTTTGGGTCATAGCTTATCAGTGGGCAGAGAGATAAGTTACTTACTTGCAGAATTTGCTCAATTGAGCAAAGCAATTGTAATGTGCCTCTATTCATCATATTATTGCATGCAACCATTGGGGTTTTTAGCAGATTGCTTTCCCCAGGAAAAATATTGTGTGCATTTGTGTATTCCTTATTTCATGTCTGAATTTTTTGTTCTAAATTGTGAATTAACTTCGACAAAGCAGTAGACTAGGTCTCTGTCTTATGATTTTGATTAAAAATTCATGAGAAGTTGCAAATCTACACCATAATTTCTACAAGGATGGTGGAGGAAAATTACAAAATATTCGTTGGCACACAATATTCCTACTTCAAAATCTCTGCAACAACTTTGTGAGAAGTAGACATTGAGGATACAGGATTGGATTGTGGAAGCATTAGCCAAAAGATTCACAAGGGAGGTAATTTTGGATGCATGTGTGCAGGTAGATTGATTAAATGTACCCTTCAATGGTTGAGTTGCTAGTGTTGTTCGGTGCAACACGTCTAAGCATAATTATCTAAGCTAGATTCAATTTTTATGTTGATTCCAGATGATATTAGGGATCTCTACTGATTTTTTTGGTTCAAGGTACACTAATAACACTTTGTTTTCCACTCCAGTTATTGGTCTACTATGTGGTCTATCTAAGACACACTAGTTGGTTGTTTACATGGTCTTTCTTCTGAATATTTTCTCTTGTGGATCTTCCTACTCCTTCTCTAGTTTGATATTGGTCGATCATGGGATTTTTAAGGATCTTAGTTGCTACCTATTCATCTTCTCTGTGGTCTATCTCAGATGCACTAGGTAGTTGTTTTACATGGTCCTTCTTCTAAACCTTTGCTCCTATGGATCTTCCTACTCCTCTTTGGTTTGGGATTGGTCGATCAGGGGATTTTTGAGGATCTTTACTTCTACATAAGTGCATTAATTTTGGTTCGTGGAGTTGGTAACATATTTGAATTTTGAATTATATCAAGAAAGAGTCTCTTGGGGTCATTAATTCGTCGGGGGGAATATTTTTTTTCCAAGTTGGCAGTTAGTTATATGAGCGACAATCCGTTAATTGTTTGGGTTGTCATTGAAGATATTTGTCGATTGTGTGCTGGATGATATTTTATGAAGGACATTGGTTAGCAATGATTGGTCAACTTATTGTATTTGAAGGGGTGTCCTAGTGGATTAATTTGATGGCAACATACATCGAGTGGGATCTATAATTGATAAGTGACATTAATTTACCTTGTCTACATATTTATTGAGGTTTTTTTCGACACTACTACATAAGGTATTTTTTGGTAATGCTCTCTACTTTGGTGCACGTATAGGCAGGATTGTAGAGTGTTGGCAGTGTCAAATATACAACAAGCCTTTACATCTATCGGTAGGATGTGACTTGATACTAAAGGCAACTGGGGTGATGACATGTCATTCCTCAATGCCTTGGTACATGAGACTATTGAGGTGGACAGCTGTGGATACCCGATGTCGGGAGTCCAACCCTCTGGGACATCTCTTATACATGCAACTATACATGTGGATTCAAATGTTTTGGTATCCCCATCAGCTATTGAACCTGGATGTGGTAATCCAAGGAAAATGTTTTTCCATTGTTCAAGGCAAAATAAGAAAGTTAAGGTTGATCTGGATTATCAGAAACTCATTTTTGGTTCTGATGTTTTTTTTGGGACTAGGTGGTAGGATTACAAAAATGATATTTGGTGGGGAAGTGGTCTTATCTATGAAAGGATGGCTCCCAAATGGCTTCATTGGTTAAATAACAATAGTACCTTATTCTTAAGTTCTCTACGCTTTAAAACTCTTTATACAATCAATGGTTTTGCTTCCACTTTATTAACAATGATGATGTTGTGAAGTTTTTGGGATCATATTGGTTTGATGGCCATGGTTTCCTCTCTTTACATCACTAGCACGTGGGATTTGATCCATACCTGGAATTACCATGAAAGAAATTGGTTTGGTACAAACTCCCTGGTTTACCCCTTATATTATAGTCAAGTGAATCACTAATGATGATTGACAATTCCATTGGTAAAGTTTCTTTCATGGAGGAAGAAATCATGTTAGAAAGAGATAAACGCATCAAATGGATTTTGGTGTAGGTGGGCATTGTTGTTGGCCTTAGTGCGAAGGTGGAGCTCAATTGGGGTGCCTTCTCTACTAAGCAACGAATTGAATATTGGTCAATTCCTTTTTTCTCCCTAGGTTGTCATAATGTTGGACATCTTATTTCTAAGTGCCCACATAGATTTGGAAATTAGTGAATTGGAATATCTAAGACTATCTGTGATGGGGCTCATCCATTAACATCTGTACACTCTCCAACGGATCAGGAGATTAATCAGCACTCTCTCTTGGGTAAGATTAAAATCACACCACCTATGACATGTTCTAAGAAACATTCGTAATTATTTGATCAAGTGTTGTTTCTCTTAGTAATTCTACATTCCATCATTTTCTAATTGTATTGAACATTATTCATTATTATCTGTATCGAAAATTTCTTCATGTTCGCACAATTTGGAATCTACCCACACTGTATCTTTTGATGCCAATGGGACAACCTCCACTATTAATGACCCATTGACTGTTAGCCATGACCCTGCTCACATTCAATTTGGGACTTTTTCTAGAGACCTTTCTCGTACTAATTTGGTGGGGGGGTATATCAAGTTTCTTTGCCTTCACCCTGATGTCCATCTAGAGACCCTGATGATTCATTCATCCTCCTTTCGTAAGATCTATATCAGTCCCAATCATCCTCGTAATGTGACCATCATGAAGGAACAATTTGAAACCTTTGAATTGCTCGAATAGGGCTGATAGTGATCTTCACAATTTCTGCGGAACACTATATCTTGGTCCATCATCTTTTGGTACACCATTTTCTGTTTCTGATTTCTCTCCTATTCAGGCCCTTAGAGATTATTTGCCAGATTATGAGGGCCTACCATGATAATGACATCCTTAAACATCAGGGGCTTGGGGAGTGTCCGAAAAATCCTCATACTCTAGCACTTGATTGGGGTTAATCACCCATTTACTATCAATTTACAAAAGATGATGATGATTGGAGAAACAATTTGGCCCATCCTCCTCCGCTTTTTACCTAGGTGGCAGGTATGTGTTTTATATGCTTTGAGTTTATTTGATGGTCTTGAGGATTTTTGGGATCCTAAGGTCATTAATTCTCTTTCTTATAAATCCTTTGTAGGTATCCTTCTATCTAGTTTCATCAGGGGCTTGAAGGACAAATTTAATATTCTTAATACATATTCACCATATTCTTCTAGAAGATGTTTTTGGAATAAATTAGAATATTGTGATTTGTTAATTATGGGATATCTTATTTTGGAAAGGTATCTCAACCTCACCATTAAATATAATGAGGTATGGAGGGATCGACACATGTTGGACCCATTTGTGGGGTACTTCAATGATATTTTTGGGAGGAAGCACTTGGTGGATATTTTTACCGCTCCCTTTATTATAATCTGGAGAAATGGTTCGCGTGGGTCTGCAGGCATCGCTAAGGGACTTGACAATTACTTTCTTAACGGTGTTAGAATAAAAATTTGTTTCATTTTCATCTCCTTCTCCAGGAGAAATTCTTTTCAAATATGTAATAAAGTCAGTTAGATCATGGCACTCATTAATTATATAGGTCTTCGATGGAAGATAAGAAAATGGTTCTCTCTAATTCGTAGTATTTTACATCACTGTAGACTGCCGGAAGGATTGGTCATTCATTTTCTATAGCAATAGGTCTCTCCCAAAGCCCACCAATACTTATCTACATTAATTTTAGCTGAAAAACAAATGAGTGAGTGAAACAAAGAGTTAAGAAAAACATGTCTCGAAAAAGACCATATATCAAGGAAATGAAACAAGGAAAACAAGATAAAAATATGTTACAAGTCACAAATAGTGAGTGATTCCAATGTTCTTCCATCAAATGGGAAGCTAGGACTAAACTTTGAATATACCGAAATTTATGTCGATAAATCGAGGTTTACATACATGAGAATTAGATGGAAGGTAAAGTCACACACTATTGAGATATATGATCCAGTAAATGATGTTTTTTAGATGACGTAATCCTAGAAGACGAGCAATTGGAGACTCCTAAACACCACATACATAATGTCTTTCTTGTCCCCTACATTTGATTGGTCCCTAGAACGTCAACAATTCTTTTACGATAACGTTTGATGCAACTTAATCGGATGATTCCTTCGATTTGCCTATAACTGCAATTATATTATTTGCAAAAAATCAAATACCCAAGAATTTTTGCAAACTTGGATGTGGGGATACCAATTTCCAGATCATCAATTAATGATCTTTCTATTAGCAGTGCACATTTGATCATGTAACATACGGTTTATAATTTATTCAATTCTCCTTCACTTCTGAATCTCTACGCTTCTCTTTCTGATTGTGGGGGTAGTACCTTCCCAAGGTGACATCAAACCCCATGACATCATTCCCAATAATAAATTGAAGGAATCATGGAAGTTTATGAAGGATGATGCCTTGATTTGTATGTTGATGGACATTTAGTCAAAGGAGCAAGATATAGTAAAATGGATCCAAAGGAAATGGAGGTTGGTGGGTCGATCAAAACTTCAACTAAAGGCCAAGGGTTTCTTCATAGCGGTCTTTGTAGATCTGGAAGACCACAAGAGAATGTTTTAAAATGGCTCTTATTTCATGAACAGAGTTCTTAATATTTTGCATGCTTTCACAATCTTTGAAATTGTTGAATTGGTTTTGAGTATCAACCACATCAATAATTTTTTCTCCTAATTTTGCAATTGACTCTTTCATTGTCATCATGGAAGAGTTACAATTTAATGCTACTCTTTCCTATGCTACTTCATTACAACATTTCCTTCGCAACATGTGCTACGATTACTAATTAATAACTCAAATAATATGTCATAACATATATTAACCATAATTGGTTACTTATAGTTTTTAATATAGGAGATATAGTATTAGTGATTTAGTATGTAGCATTATATACATTTTACCTATTGCAGTGCAAAGTTGGGATATCTTCTTTGTCATAGTAATTGTGTGGGTGCTTCTTACAACACTTTGGAGCTATTCATTTGTCACCTTATTCCGTTTGCACATGAATTCTATAGTGAGATGTGCTTTTCATCCACTAGAATAGTTGGGCTTGTGGACAAAAATATTTTTAAAAACTAACCAACCTATTGATACATTAATTTCTTTCAAAGCCCTATTTTGTTCTTTACATGTTTTGGACTTTTCATCTTGCATTGGATACCTTTTTCGGACATAAATTCAAGATGACTTTCCTCTATAAAAAAATTTATTATTTAACAACATGAAACAATGTATTCATATGTTAGGTAGTTTCATTTTTATTCAACCTAAATTAATTTTCATGTTTAACTTCTATTTTACATTAGACCAAAATCAATAAGGGATCATGTTTTCTCCTTACCATGATGTCGAGGTAGAAAAGGTGCAGAATTTCTAAACTAAAGTAGCATATCCAATTCATTTCAAGGTCTATAGGATTCTTAAGCTTAAATTTAGGTATGAATGGTAGAACATGGAAGAACCGTTGGAGGTATAGGCTCACTATGTTGAGCATAGTATGATCTATTCATACATAAGATTTCACATGCAGGGTCTTACATGAAATGTTTTGTTATATCAAACTTTACCTTTTAGCTGTACTAAACTACAACTTCAGTCAAAATTTGAAAATAAACTGAATAAAAATTGTACGAAAGCTTGACACGAGGAAAATTTCCAAAGAATTTTGGCAAAGCTCATCTAGGATAAGTGAGTAATAACTACATTTATTTCATGAGAGTGAGTGCATGGAAGGTTCGAACAAACTACATTATTTATCCATTTTCGATTCTTTCTTTTGTAGTTTCCTAGGGATAGTTCCATAGATAAATAAGATAAAATTAGCATCTAGTGAGTGACCACAAATAAGGTTAGTGTGACTCAAAAGTACAATGCAATACTGACACACTGAGTGTGTGGAATGAACTCCCAAACTCTGAAATATAGAACACTAAACTTCCCAAATAATCCAAGGCATAAGCATATAGCACATGAAAATAGCTACTCATCATCATCAAAAGAGGAAGCCCCTAATCTCACATCAGAAAAAAACAATGGTCGTAGAGGACGAAGATAGAAAGAAGGAAAAATGTGTTTCTGGTGAAAAGTTTTGTTGTGATGCGCTATCATGATATGACTTAATCACCCTGATAATATCATTGAAATGGTCCTATAGGTGTACATCATATAGAAAATTACTACCATAATTATTCATGAAGAGAAACAAAGGCATCAATTCTCATTTAGAAACTTCTACACAAACTCCATTTGATTGTAATCTCCTAAAATCTTTGATTGCATATTGAGTCATGATCAAAGCAACTACATGCTTCAAATACATGTCAATGGCTCACTGTATATCACTTTCGTATTTCTCACGTGTAGCCCTTTAACATTTAATGAGAATGATTGTGCTACACTCGTGTTGTGATCCTCCTTGATCATATTCCCGATTTTGAGAGAAAAGAAAGGAGTCTCCTTGCTGAAATATTTTCATGTTTGAAATCAAGGAAACACCCTAAAGTTATGCTATCCATAAAAATATTTTTCCACCCTTTAGTACGGAATTGGTAGTACTTGTTTTGTACATGGAATTTTCACATTCTCATGCTTATTATTTTGGAACATCTCACACTTACTCTCTTCAATTTTAATTTTTTTTATATACCTGTTCAACAGAAACATTACTTTCTTTACAAGCCTAATCATGAGTACATTATGAATAAGTGTAACACCATATATCATGATTCCAAATCCCGCTTGAGGTGAAATTTTACATCACCAAAAGCATCTTGTTGAAATGAACTTGATGAGAGGTTTCTTTAGGTATATTTTATCTTATTGTATATAGTCATGGAACACTGAAGACAATGCTCCCATCACAGAGGAGAGGTTTTAACAACCCTAATTCCCTTGAAAGTACATTTACTTATTGGTTAGTGTGGTTATGTCATCATTTTATACTATAAAAGTTAGTAAACATGTTATTAAGAGATAGTTAACATGTTATTAGTCCCTCCCTCTTTGGGGTTGCAGGGACTATTGTAATCGTTTGACTTTGCATTATTCCTACACAAAAACCAAAGTTACTCCATTCAATTTAACCTAATGTTTTAGATTTATATTTTATAAAAGACTTTTTCGTCTACCAATGAGATTTATCCAATGGTTATTCAACCAATATGTAACTTGGAGGTCTTATTTGGCCTCATATGGAGGCAAGACATATTGAAATTTAGAGTAAATCTCAATTAATACACAGAGTCTCATAGATTTTTTAGTTTATCAATGCCAACATTAGTTAGCAAACATCTTATTTTTACCAATTAAGAGTTTATTATTAATCACATATCTTTTTTACCGAAAAGGTTGTCAAGGTTTTAAACATGGATCATAGATATTTAGACACCATACTCCACTTGTGTTCACTTCACATTCTCTTTTCCACCAAACCCTATATCACAGCTTCTTATCAGAGTGTGGCTTCGTTCGATTTCACACATAAATGTTTGCTCAGATACTTGATGTTATGAAGCAATGACAATCATGTCAATGCATATCATTTTTATTCCAATTGATTGACAAAAGGAAAATAGTTATGTAGAGGCACTAGGACCAAAGAAGCATTGGGGAATACACCTTTCATTTAGGAGAGATCTGCGGGTGGCATAAGAAATGATACAGGTGCACTTCCTACATTTTTTGCTCCACTTGTTCAAAACTATTCAAATGGAAATCAATTTCAAAGACCTAACTGAGAGGAGGGAAGTAGATAAGTCTAGAGCCCCTTGGATCTAATTGTGCCACTTGCTCCCTTAACGAAATCATCATGATGGATTTGGGAAAGCTTATAATTATTTATATAGTTAATGTAATATGCCTTTCATTAAGAAGAGGAAATAGACTTTGGGGGAAAGAGGAAAGGTCGATCTCATCTATCTTGTTTTCACTCTCCCTTCCCTATCATTAGCATCCTTCCCCTTTTTTTCTTTATCCACCAACACCAATAATAGACTTGCTATTAAGAAGTAGCATTGGATGACCTAAGACGAGGGTTAGAGGTCATATGTTTATCTTGGGTTTCTCCTTGGGGTTTCTGAGCTTATGTATCTTGCCCTAAATTCTTCTTAAAAGTCCCAAAAATGTCCTTTCCCATCTCTTCTTCATGAAGCTTCAGCTTGCGAACACAATATTCATCCTAAATTGCCTTTGAAGAGTCATGTAGCCATTTTTCATTAAGGCCTATTCTTGGGGGGAGATTGAGAGGATCTACATTTGTTAAGGGACCTTTTTATTTTTGTCACATGCTATCCCAATCTGTATAGCCCATGTTTGTTGCCAAGATATACCCTCTTGCATATGTAAACTATTTATCATATTCATAAAAAGTGAAGACTGAGCTCTCCCATGAGATTTTATTTTAAGATGAGAATGACAGTGAAATGTTCATTTTTAACTGTACACATAAACAAGCTTAGAGACCCTTCCACTTCACTGGCTTAAAATTTGGACTCAAGCTATGGCAGAATGTGACATTTTGAAGCGTGTCACTCTAGTCCCTTTGACAAGGATTGATATAACAACTTTAGTGAAAGAGCAACAAGAGACTGTCGCCTTTACTGTCTTTGAAGGTGGTGAAACTTTTTAGAAAGAGGGTAAATTTTTAAAAACATCATGGAAAAGGGTTACCAAAACATTTTATTGAATCACTACTACAAGAGACTATCACCGCTTCCCCTTTAAAAAAGGTGAAACTATCTAGAAAGAAAAGAAATTTCTGAAAACATCTTAGAAAATAGTTTCCAAAGAATTTAAAAATGATTCCATTCCATTGAATCACTACTACAAGAATATATTTTTAAGACATTTATTTAATTTCATCTTAAAATTTAATATTGTATCAACTATTTTTATTTATTAGATTTATCATATTCAAATCATATAAAATTTAATTTTCAGTATTACACCAAAAACATTATTTATTTAAGAATAAAAAAATATATACAAATTTGATGAAAAATATCTAAAAAAAAATATCCATAATGTATCAAAAAGATATGACGTGGGACCAGTGACATTGATGAAGCTATTGGTCATATCTATTATAAACCATTCATTTAAATACATTGACCTTAATATCAACAAACCTACTTAATTGATATGCATCCCCATGGAAGACATAGAGAGGAATTATAAGAAATTCTTTTTTATTTTTTCATATCATCCTGTTAATACATACAATGGCAATTTAAGACCTATGCATCCCCAAGGAAGACACTGAGAGGAATTAGAATATATATATATATATATATATATTCTTAAAACATACCATGGCAATTTAATACTTTTTTTAAAGACACTTTGTCTCCCGTGTACCAGTCATGAAATAAAATTTCGACGTGGGCGACACCATTTTTTTCCAAACCCTCAAGGAGCTCTCAATAATGGAAGAAGAATAATGGGTGGTGCAATTTTGTTCATGCCCTATATTTTTGAATTCTGGAGAAGGTTTCAACGATTTTGTTCAAACCATGGATTTTTGAATTCTCGAGGAGGTTTTTAGCAATGGAGACCAACGTTTTTCTACGCATTCCTGTAACTCTATTATCCTTCCACTGACATTGGCTCTCGACGATTATTGCCTTTGGTAGCGTGTTAAAAATGCATGGAAGCTTCTTCTATCTTTAAGGTTCTTGTAATAGCTAGTCCTTGTAACTCAATAGTTTTATGTTTTATGTTTTTTTTGGGTATCAGAGCTTATGCTTTAAGAAAATGAATAGTGTTCTCAAGGATTTGGACAACATGGTTATGACTCTCAATGAATCCCAAATAGGCTCTTCGAATGTGTTTGAGGTTCCAAATGGATTTTCCTCAAATCCTAATTTTCCCTTCCAGTGTGACAGAAATATCGGATTGTTGGGTTTTTGTGTAGAGAACGGGACATCTAACTGGATATTTTTCGGCTCCTTGATTTCGCTATGGAACCCTTGATTTCGCTATGGAACCCTAGACCCACATAAGGTTCAAGCAAGGCTTTTCATTTCCACCATCACCCAAAAATTTCCCCTCTCTCTCTCTAAGTTGTCGCCTCCTCCTCCAAGGCGATGAAAGAGGTTGATAGACCTATTCTAGAAATTCTGGACATGAGTAGCTGATGAGAAAGCTTCAGTTGTTGGACATCCACTTAGGAATAAAATATTTTCCTGAGCACAGGTAGCAAAAACCACAATGAGGCTGATGTAGCAAAGTCCTTTGATAAACCTAGGGAAGAGGGAAAAAAATCTTGGAGCTCGTCGACCCACCAAGCCTTGGGAAAGAACTTTCGACCGTCTCCATTTCTCATAGTGGTAAATATCTATCCCACTCTAGTTCTCTTATCAAATTTCTATCTTTGGAATATTTGACGGTTATTGACCAATTTTAAATAAACTCAATCTAGCAATGCACTTATCCAAATTTGAACTTTGTAATTCATCCACTCTTGACATAAATGTTTACAAACTCTTAAGTACCTACGAAAATCTAGTTATGATTTTTGTTTATAAATGGTGGAGGAAAATTTTGAGGTGAGAGTTGGTGAGCTATGTTTCGACGTTGTAGAGTTCTACAGTTAGCTCTCAAGTGGTTCGGAGGCTGATCAGGGAGATCATTTTCAACTCGAATTCTATAACATCCCTCCTCCTCCCCCACAATATTCTAGATCACACAGCTGCCACTGTCAAATTTGCAGCCATTTATGGTTAGAATTACCAAACCAATTTTCATATTATTGTTGTTTAGTTCGTTATATAGTCGTCACTATGAGAATGGTCAGAGAGTGATCCAAGAGGCTCTCAAATTTGCAGCCATTTCTAATTAGGAATAGAAAACCAATTTTCATATTATTGTTATTTGGCCATTTTCGGTTAGAAATAGCAAACCATTTTTCATATTATTGTTGTTTGGTTCGTTACACAGTTATTGATTTCATGTAGGTAGTTTGTTTTGATTTTGGTATATTTTTGGAATTTGCAATCAATGGCTTTAGGTTATTACATGAATGATGATTTGTTGATTTCATGAATATATTGGAAGAGGAGATGGGTCAATTGTTCATGTAGGAAGTTTGTTTAGATTTTGGTGTATTTTTGGAATTTGCAATCAATGGGTTTAGGTTATTACATGAATGATGAATGACACTGTGTTAAATGGTTTCTTAATTTTATGAATATATTCAAAGAGGAGAGGGGTCAATTGTTTTGACTATTTTTTTTTTTATGATTAGAGAGGGTCAATTGTTTCAATTTTTATTTTTATTTTTCCTGATTTTCAGACTCTGAAATATTCTTAAAATCTACAATCTACATAACTTTACTATGGTTCCACTAATTCAACCACCATTTGCCCTTTTTTATTTACCCTTTCTATAATTATCAGATTATGAAATATTCCAAAAATCCACCATGTAATAAGTTTAAATATTGTTCCATTAATTAAACCACCACTTACCAATTGTCCCAACTTTATTTTTAATTCGATCAGTTTAGCAATAATTTAGTGATATTATGTTTGTTATTAGATGTGAATATTTATGTAGAATGTTTATTGTGTTGAAGATGAAAAGCTGAAGTGGTCGAGGCATGTAATGGATGTGGGGTGTGGAATTTTCAATTTAGAATGGAATTAGGCTATCATGATTTCAATATTTTTTCAGTTTCTTGCACTGAAACTAGAGTTTATTTTTCCCATGTTTGTAGAGGTTGGTTTTCAAGTAGCAAGCGCATTAGACCAACCTTTTCCATATGGGCACTTTGATCTGGTTTGGGAAATGGAGGTGGGGAGCACATTTAGGATAAAGAAAAGGCGGGTTTAATATTTGTTTTTTTCCATTTATTCCTTCTGTAAATTGACATGAGTCTAATTTTAAACATAGTATTTCAAGAACATTTTATACTACATATTATTCTATTTTGGACATAGGAAGTGATGTCTACATTTAGATTTGTTTAACAGATTATGAAAGAGTTGGTCTAAGTAGCCACTCCCGGTGCTTTGATAATAATGACGACCTACTACCACAAAGACCTCTTGATAGGGGAGACCTCTCTGCAACATAGTGAGTAGGTACATGAATAAGAAACTATGAGTTGCACTAGGACTAAAAGACATTATCTCAATTATTTTCGCATAACTAAATCACTCGAAATATTAGAAGGCTTTTTGGTTGGAGGGGTCCTTTAGTTTAGTTACAATATACATGGTTACAAATAAGCCATGTGGATTGGAACTAGCCTATGGGTATACTTCGCCCAATGCATCAATTAAAACCCAATAAATATGAATATCCAGTGGACAATATGGGGCAAGTACTAGATAAAATTCTATTAGAAAACATTTTCCCACAATTTAGGAAGTCTAAACACCTTAAATTTTCATCCATGGCAAGCTATTTAATATTTTCCAATTCAAAGAGAGACATGTTTAAGTGTTGCGCTCTGAAATCACAAATTTTGAATTGAAATCATCAGCCTTGGACAACATTACTCATGCATGTTGCCTCCCAGCTTGGTGTTCCACAACTGACCATGTGAATATGGCACAAGATTTGTCACTACAAGCAAAGTCATACTTTTACTCTAAAATAAATAAAATATTACAATTGATAATGATATAGAGTACATTTAGTAATGCTCTGATTGATTGTGGATGTTTTCAATAGAATATCAAAACTACAGACTGGTAAAAAAATGTAGCTCCATTTTGTTCATCTGTGAAAAATAAACTGAGTCTAACTCTCTGTAAATCTCGTAAGGTTTCTCTTACTCAAATGTACTATGATTCATGCTTTCTACTTTACTTTAATTTCTTAGTGTCCCTACTTTTTATTTCTAAACAAGATAAGATAACAAAATAATTTCATTGATGTCTAGAAAAAAAAAACAGAATTAAGTTACCTAAAGAACTCATTTTCTTTTTACTTAATCTACACACTCAATTAGAGCCATCTTTATGTATTATCTATATTGTCTAGAATATTTTGGAATTGCACTGACTAGATCAAAAGGGTAGTCCATACCTCGCACTTCAAATCCAATCTGGAGTGTCAAATTTTCCACCAATCCATCATGGTGTCGAGATAGACAAGGACCCTAGCATAAGACATTTCCCCCATCTCCAAGTATGATATGTTAAATTCAAGAAAAGTCCCGAGGTCATCCCTTATACACCAAAATACATATTCCATCCAAAGTTGAAGGGGGAGGCTCAAGAGCCTGAACCATATTGGCTCTACATCAAGCTATTCTCGCTTCGGTTCAAAGAGGGGATTCCACCTTTTCAAATACACAAGGGAAATGCTTATGTTCCACTAATGCGAGAGAACCTAATTCTATTGTTCCTCTTTACTAAATTTGAAATAAAACCACCCTTTGGGCATGGTGCATACGTATGGAAGTGCATGTAGAATGTGTTCCCAATTCTCCTACACCCACTTCCTCAGACGTACTATAGAGTAGTGCCTGCCTCTAATTCCTCTGACCAAAACACTTTTGTTGTAGACATAAATTCATATAATTTGATACCGTCACTAAGTACTAATGCTTGGTTCCTATCTCTTACATTGGGGAATTTTATCTTCCTTGCCTTCTTCTTTTAGCCACTTGTGAGATTTTAGAACATTGTGTTTCAGGTTTCAAGATCTTTGAAATGATATTTATTTGTCATGAACCCCATTTCCTTTGATACTAGAATCTCAGAGGCACACAAATCTTGATCCTTTACCTTCAATAAGCATATGCCCAATGGAAAACCCTAAACATTACTCTTTTTCAAACCCTCTTCACTGATACCATAAGGGCCAAGGAGACATCACCTTTTGTAGCCTTTTATACTTCTCTGTGAGACAGAAAAATCCCTAATACAAGGCCAAAGGCATGTCAATGATCTCAAGTATAAGATTATATATATGAGCTTAGATGCTAGGAACGTTATAGCTTTAGATATAATTTTATATAAACCTGCAACAGAAGGAATTTCGAGTAAGACATTATCTCCAAACCAAATTCAATTCAAGGGTGATTTAATAATAGAAGATTTGACCCTAAAGCAACTAAAGCTTCCTGGTTGTAGTCATGACCAGAGGCCTTATATATACATCATTTGACCAAAAATTTGACAAAGAGCTCTGTCATAGAGATGCTTGATTGATGAGGTCTTGATCTCATTTCCTTTCTGGGATCTGCAACCTAAAATTTTGCAGTAGGAATTTCAATGCTTCACAATGATTGATATTTGAAGAGGAAGGAGTTTAGAATTGTCAGAAAACTTCTTTTGATTGCTTTCTTCCATGCTCGGGCTTGCCCCCACCTTAGCTCTGACACCTTGCCCTCAGATTTTCTCTGTTACGATTCTGGTGGGGCAAGTCAAAATGGTGCCCCCTATTCGGCCTGCACTATGTCTATACCGCCCAAACCTTATGACATTCTACAAAGAGTTTAATGACTACAATCAACACTACAAGCCGGAGGCACTACGTACTCCTCACAGCTTACAAAGATAATACATTTCAAATCATAGTCAAGATCCCCTCGGTCACATGGTTTTTGGAAAACGATGCTGGAACTGAGTCGGGCAACAGTAAGCCCAGTGGCTAGGTTGTAGCCACACTAAGCCTCAAACACATCTACAAAATTGAAAAGGTCAAATAGTTTTATGCTTATTATGAGTATATGCTACTAGAATCAATCTCCAAGTCGATAATTAGTACAACCACAACTATGGGCATTAAGGTTAAGAAAGAGTTACGTTAATTGATTCCTCAATTTGTTACTTCAAGCTTAGTGGTGGGGTTACAATACCATTTTTGGGTTTTTGATGCGGAATGATGTGATTATTATGTCCTTGCCAAAGCTCAAAAACTAAAACCCTGAGGGCTTAGTAGATGAAGCCATACATTTTGATTTTTTGTCTCATTGGATACACATTTTTTAGTGATTATTAAAGTGACATATGTTATCAAGGACATTTTTATTTTAGCAAATAACAGTGTTCTTGTTATTAAGTAAGTTTCAATTCCCCATTTTGATGCAAGTTTAGGTAGCTACATTGAGTAAAACTTTGATTGCATACACATTTGTGTGCAAAGTGGATTTATACCGTAGCTAGAATTTCATTCATATTTAATGGGACCAATAAAATTTAATTATAATTCTAGTGGCCTAAATATCAATAAGTAACTTCATACATAAATCATGTATTTAGTATTTACATTTCTATAAAACAATTTGAAAAAAATAAACTAAACATGAAGAAAATAGAGGTAAGAAGTTGTAGACTCCTATGTTGTATGTCTTTTAGCTTCTAGAACATCATATGTTTTCTTGCCAATTTCCCCTAAATTTAAAATTGACATACTGATATGAGAAGAGGGTTTGCAATGTTAATAACCTTTTCTTTGGTCCACATCATCACACTCAAGTCTTGTTAAAGGACCAACTACTTCTTGTGAAAAACTCTAAGCAAACGACAACATCAATCATGTTTCCTTAGAATCAAAACAACTCCTAGAAGTGCTATGACATTAATCCAACACTATGTCTATAAATCAGTTCCTACTAATGGACACAGGATGTGCAAAATGTATTCTTTAACAAAAATTTTCTTTGTTAGCTAGTTTAAATCTTACAACCTTACTCTTACCTTGAATAAAGGGTGCGTTCTTCCCTTTCGCTTCATAGGTATATGAAAACCTAGTTGTGTAAGCACTGTTGGCATTATGATGCATGTGTTGTACTTGATGGCAACCCACTCATAGAAGATCATCTCACTTAGTTATAACTAGATGAATCTTCAAGAAGAGAGATATCAGATGTGAACTGAATGCCTGGGGTGCAGGACAACTCAAAGGAATCAGATGATAGTTCTACGTGTGACAAGCTAGCTTTTGCCATCAAGTCCAATGGGGGAGATTGTGGCATTATGAAGACAAGTGTTGTCCTTGATGGAAATCACTCATATGATAAATTATAGTGTAGCAAAGTTATTTTCAAGGTTCAAAGAATTTTACGCAGAGAAAAGTTTATTTCAATGGAGAGAAAAGTTCTTGAATTTTATGTAGAGAAAAGTTATTTCATGTAGAGAAAAGTTCACGGAATTTTATGCAGAGAAAAGTTTATTTCATGTAGAGAAAAGTTCACGGAATTTTATGCAGAGAAAAGTTTATTTCATGTAGAGAAAATTTCACGGAATTTTATGCAGATAAAAGTTTATTTCATGTAGAGAAAAGTCAACGGAATTTTATGCAGAGAAAAGTTTATTTCATGTACAGAAACGTTCACGGAATTTTATGTAGAGAAAAGTTTATTTCATGTGGAGAAAAGTTCACGCACTTTCATGGTTGGTTCATGGTATTAGTCCGACAGTTTTTTATCCTATGGTTTTGGTCAGTGGTATTGCATCCAAAAGTGTTCATCCCAAGTATTGGGTTCATGGTATTGTGTTATTATTGTTTTGGAAAGTGGTATTGTGAAAGGCCTAAGACTATAAAAGAGGAAGGAGATCATTTGGTGAATTATCATCCGAATTATTGAATATCTGATAAAGTACTAGATCTGGAATACTGTGATTGGGTTATGGTGCAGATTTGGATCTGAGCTAAAGAGGAATCGCACCGGTTGATAGAAAACAAGATCTAAGGATAGATCGGGATCAAATTGTTTGAAATGAACTATATCTATACATGTGATTATGCTTATTCTAGATCTATATATTGATGCTTGTAATTATCTGATCTGAGTATAACATAAGTTTGAAATCGCTGCAAGTCATGTTTGAATATTTATAGATCTGTACGCAGGTTGGCTTTGGTGTAAGCACATATGTATGCAAGTTTGGTTCATTGTAGTAGCGTATACAATTTGAGCTATGATATATGAAGTCACAGGTGGTTCTGGGTGTTGATGGGTTCTGATGACAATTTAAAGGTGTCAATATTTTGCATATCTTGTTTGGTTGATTGTGTTTAGCTTCAGTATTGATGGATGAGAACTAATATTGAATCAGGATCATAATGACTCACATTTATGTGACTTGATGGACTAGATCTGGGTGCTAACACATATATTATCCTTGTATATGTATTGATCTGCTGTTTGGGTGATTTAGAATATTGATTGATTATGTGCTTCAATGATATTAATGGGTCCAGTATGAAAATTGGATGAAACATGGCCTTTCATATTATGTTTTGTGCTTCAGGAGTATATAGTCTCAAAATGTATGAAATGTGGTACCTGGAGGAGAGAAGATTGTAGGTCGGCGCCTATGTACTAGTATCTTAGATAGTACAAGAACTATGGGGGTTGTAGCTCCCTTCCAGGAGAGACTGGAGAATGACAAAGGGTTGTAGCTCTCTGCAGGTAGAAGCCTGCATACTGGTATAAGACTACACTAGTACAGAAATATTGTAAAAATATTTTCTTATTAAGAAGAATATTGAGATGACTTGCAGCAGGTGGTTTTCTCCCACATTGGGTTTCCACCTTATATCATGGTGTTCATGTGTGTGGCTTATGTGTGATGATCTATTCTATTTTATTGCACCTGTTTATTGTTAATATGGTCGATAATGTTCGAATGCACTCATTAAGGATCAACTAACTAAATCATAAGAAATTGTGGAAGTAGAATATATGAATCTGAATATGGAAATGAAAAAGTTTTATTGATGTGATAATACTGATTCCCCCCCCCCCCTCTCAGTATTATTTCCAACAATTCGTATCACAGTAGGTCCTTTTGTAGAAGCTTGATCGCTTGAAGGAGACCCTTGGAACAATGGGAAAGAAGCTTAAGAACAAAGCACATAAGCAGAAGAAGAAATCTCAAAAGAACTATGACAGTGGGAGAATCAATTGGGGATTAGGTGTAAGAAGTTCTTCAGATTCAGAATCAGATTGAGAATCATTTCAAAATGAAGATGAACTATCAGGTATGAATTTGCTATCCTCTAATGTTCCACCTATCTAAAGATGAAAGTGATAGCGAAACAACTAAATTTGCCCTTATGGGTGAACAAGAAACATATCAAATAGAGGTAGAATATAAAAGGCTTTTAGAAAAAATCAGAGATCAGAAAGATCTATTGAACAAAAGGGAAGGTGACTTCAAAGCCCAACTAGAAGAAGGAAACAAGGTAAGGAAGTTATTCAAGGACAAATATCAAAATTTGCAGGATGAGGTAACATCATTAAGAGATGAAGTCAATGAAAGAAGCACAACCATCAACAAACTCAGAGATAGATCCAGTTACTATGAAAATCTTGAAGTCACGATCCGCTCACTAAAAGAAGATCTTGAAGAATCAAAGAAACAGAATAAAGATCTAGTCCAAGCTATTGAAAAACAAGAAAACGAAGTCATTAGTTTAAAATCTCAGCTGGAATGTGCCTTCAGAATTCATCAAATGCAGCAGGATCTAAATGAAGAACAAGAAAAGGAGATACTCAATCTAAGGCAACAAATGGAAGAAGGAAGAAAGTCTGAAGAAATGGAAGAAGAAATGTCTGGAAAAGGAGGAACAACTTTAGGTTGAGGTAAATATCTTGAAAGGTAAATTAGAAGACAAGGATAAGATTTTACGATTTCAAGATAGTACTAAGGTCTTCGATGATATTATTAATAGTCAAAGGTCTCCTGCTATCAAAACTTGTCTTCGTTTTCATGAATCTATTGAAGGTGAATCTAGTTCATGGAGTAATACAAGGGACTCGACTGCAAAATCTGAAATTCTCAATAAGGAGATGAAAGTTCAATCTCATCATCAACCAAGGAAAGAAATTCTTCAAAGAAAATATTTTACTCCTCCTATGAATAATGTTGAATGTTATGTATGTCATAATATTGGGCATGTTGTAGCCAGATGTAGAAGAAGGAGGTTTCAAGACCATCATGCAAAAAGATCATCTCATTCAAGGTACTTTAATGGATATTGTTTTGCTTGCAATATGTTTGGTCACAGAGCTGTTGATTGCTATAGAAGAAATATGAGACATGTAAGATGTTACACATGTAACAAGCTTGGACATATAGCTAAGGAATGCAGGAACAAAGTATGGGCACCATACCAGAAGGAGAAAACATCATCATCACACTTGAAGATGTGGAAGAAGAATTAAAGTCAGAAAGAGGTGGCACAACACAACATACAGACATAACAGAATCAGAGGGAGCTGGAAGTGTAAAACTTCAATGTCCTAAATCTCATATGCAAGTTTCTTAAAGAGAGAAGTCATGCGAGTTGGTTATGGTATAGTTGTGTATATGATTGTTTGAGAAAAGACAGTAGGGATAGGTTCAGGAAAAGGATCAGTTATGATTTGGTTTATTTGCGCTATTTACAATTTGCTGATGATGTGTGGAGATGACTTGATGGTTAGAAATGTTTTGTTTCTAAGTTGATAATGATAATGACTTGATACTTCTTGCTGATATGCATGATCAGATCTGACAGTAAACAAGATGGCACAGGTTTAGGGGGAGCATATGCTTTTAATGCATTGTTGTCATTATGGTTAATAGTCCTTGGTGATGATGCTTATATGGATAAATGATTCATCTTGCTATGATATGGTTATGAGTTGTTCAGATGATTCTTGGGGTCACATAGTTGATATTTAGATCAGATTTGTGGTTGATTCTCTAATGGTGCTTACATGGTGATCTTCATAAGGATAAGGAGAAGTACATAGCTTGAATTCACTTGATGATGAGTCACTCATATGCTCTTGTCTCCATTTGCATAAAGATCATATATTATAGTTATGATGCCAGATTCCTATTGTTCTTAGCACACATATTGTTACACTGAAATTTGTCACCATGACAATCTGCAGTTAATATGGCTCCATCAATAGTCATATTACCCTCCTTGTCAAGCCTTATACCTCTGCTCTCCATGTCAAACTTTAAAAAAGAGAGAAAGTCATTAAAAATCATGTTTATCTCTCGGTACGCAAGTTCTCTCTACCTTGCCTGCGTGTACGCATCCCAAGCTCATTGTACCTACGTACTTGTACGCTTTGTAAGTCAAGGGATGGGTGCGTACTCCTGTAA
>APFE030092501.1:212739-281756 GCA_000404065.3 Pinus taeda
TTGGGGATTAGGTGTAAGAAGCTCTTCAGATTCAGAATCAGATTCAGAATCATTTCAGAATGAAGATGAACTATCAGGTATGAATTTGCTATCCTCTAATGTTCCAGCTATCTTTCCTTTTGGAAAAGATGAAAGTGATAGCGAAACAACTGAATTTGCTCTTATGGGTGAACAAGAGAGATATCAAATAGAGGTAGAATTTAAAAGGCTTTCAGACAAAATCATAGATCAACAAGGTCTATTGAACAAAAGGGAATGTGACTTCAAAGAAGAAGCTACCAAACTAAAAGCCCAACTAGAAGAAGGAAACAAGGTAAGGGAGTTATTCAAGGTCAAATATCAAAAGTTTCTAAAAGCCCAGCTAGAAGAAGGAAAAAAGGTAAGGAAGTTGCAGGATGAAGTAACATCATTGAGAGATGAAGTCAATGAAAGAGGCACAACCATCAAGAAACTCAGAGATAGATCCAGTTACTATGAAAGTCTTGAAGCCACGATCTTCTCACTAAAAGAAGATCTTGAAGAATCAAAGAAGCAGAATAAAGATCTACTCCAAGCTATTGAAAAACAGGAAAACGAAGTTATCAACTTAAAATCTTAGCTGGAATGTGCCTTCAGAATTCATCAAATGCAGCAGGATGTGAGTGAAGAACAAGAAAAGGAGATTCTCAATCTAAGATGTCAGTTGGAAGATGAAAGAAATGCTGAAGAGAACGTGAAGAAGCAGTATCTTGAAAAGGAAGAGCAACTTCAGGTTGAGGTAAATATCTTGAAAGATAAATTAGAAGATAAGGATAAGATTTTACTATTTCAAGATAGTACTAAGGTCTTGGATGATATTCTTAATAGTCAAAGGTCTCCTGCTATCAAAACTGGTCTTGGTTTTCATGAATCTATTGAAGGTGAATCTAGTTCACAAAGTAAGACAAGGGACTCGACTGCAAAATCTGAAATGCTCAATAAGGAGATGAAAGGTCAATCTAATCATCAACCAAGGAAAGAAATTCTTCAAATAAAATCTTCTACTCCTCCTATGAACAATGTTGAATGTTATGTATGTCATAATCATGGGCATGTTGCAGCTAGATGTAGAAGAAGAAAGTTTCAAGACCATCATGAAGAAAGATCATCTCATTCAAGGTACTTTAATGGATATTGCTTTGCTTGCAATATGTTTGGTCAGAGAGCTGTAGATTGCTATAGAAGAAATATGAGACATGTAAGATGTTACACTTGTAACAAGCTTGGACATATAGCTAAGGAATGCAGGAACAAAGTATGGGAACCATACCAAAAGGAGAAAACATCATCATCACACTTGAAGATGTGGAAGAAGAAAGAAGTACAGTCAGAAAGAGGCGGCACAGCACAACATACAGACATAACATAATCAGAGGGAGCTGGAAGTATAAAGCTTCAGTGTCCTAAATCTCATAAGCAAGTTTCTTAAAGAGAAGTCATGTATATACACGAGTTGGTTATGGCACAGTCGCATATATGATTCAGGAAAAGCATCAGTTATCATTTGGTTTATTTACACTATTTGATAATGGTTACAATTTGCTGATGATGTGTGGAAATGACTTGATGGTTAGAAGTGTTTTGTTTCTAACTTGATAATGACGATGACTTGATACTTCTTGCTGATGTGCATGATCAGATCTGATAGTAAACAAGATGGCATAGGTTTAGGGGGAGCATATGCTTTTAATGCATTGTTGGCATTATGGTTAATAGTCCATGGTGATGATGCTTATGATTCATCTTGCTATGATATGGTTATGAGCTATTCAGATGATTCTTGGGGTTACATAGTTGATATTTAGATCATATTTGAAATTGATTCTCTAATGGTGCTTACATGGTGATCTTCATAAGGATAAGGAGAAGTACATAGCTTGAATTCACTTGATGATGAGTCACTCATATGCTGTTGTCGCCATATGCATAAACATCATATATTACAGTTATGTTGCCGGATTCCTATTTCTCTTAGCACACATATGGATAAGGACTGTTGGCTGGATACATGGATGATTATTCAAAGTTGCATTGTTGGAGATATGATGATGATGATAGGTTGTTGATTGATGCAGATATTCCCAATTGATGATACTTGGTCAATGCAGATCTAGATGGCTATGGTGTTCCTCACATAATGATTTTATATATACAGAATTCTATTCAAAAGGATGAGTTGATACGGACATACCTTGATGATTCATGCACTAATACAAGTTGCTGGTGACAGATGCTATGGAGCAGATCATACAGTGTCATTGCTGATGTTTATCATGATCTTATTTAGGTGTTTGGTCTCTGTTATAAATGTCATGTATATCATTCGATATAAAGGTCATATCACGACTCATCATTTAATAGTGTGTCTCTATCTATTGTAGTCATTTGATGAAATATTTCAGTCATATCAAGGTCATGTAACGGTCTATGTTGTTTTCCCCACTATGCGTGGAATGAATGATGTAATGTACTTGGTTGTCATTTTCTGGTATATCCCCACTTGGTTGGGAGATGGATGTATGTATGATTATTTGGTGCTAGGAAGGTCACGTATGATGTATAGAGTCATGTTCTTGTAGAAGACCTTTTTGCAGACCTTGCTTACAGACAGGGGGAGCATGAACAACAAAATTCAGTAAGAGTAGAGCTTTTAGCATGTGGCATGGACAGATTGGTACACCTTGTCATATACAAAGGGGGAGCTCATTCAGAGATTTCAGCACATACTCACGGGGAGTATGGACAGCGAAATGTTTAACTAGGAAAGAGAATATCTTGGTTCACCTTTTGCCCTTGATGTCAAAGGGGGAGAGTGATTTGGTTGTTGTTTCCATCAAGTCCAAAGGGGGATATTGTTGGCATTATGATGCATGTGTTGTACTTTATGGAAACCCACTCATAGAAGATCATCTGACTTAGTTATAACTAGATGAATCTTCAAGAAGAGATATCAGATGTGACTGAATGCTTGGGGTGCAGGACAACTCAAAGGAATCAGAGGATAGTTCTACGTGTGACAAGTTAGCTTTGACATCAAGTCCAAAGGGGGAGATTTTTGGCATTGAGAGACAAGTGTTGTCATTGATGGAAAATCACTCAGATGATAAATTATAGTGCATCAAAGTTATTTTCAAGTTCACGGACTTTTATGCAGAGAAAAGTTTATTTCATGTAGAGAAACGTTCATGGAATTTTATGCAGAGAAAAGTTTATTTCATGTAGAGAAAAAGTTTCAATCGAATTCTTTGCAGAAGAAAAGTTTATTTTTTCATGTAAGAAAAGTTCACGGAATTTTATGCAGAGAAAGTTCATGGAATTTTATGGGAGGAAGCTTATTTATGTAGAGAAAAGTTCACGGAATTTTTATGCAGAAAAGTTTATTTCATGTAGAGAAAAGTTCACGGAATTTTATGCAGAGAAAAGTTTATTTCATGTGGAGAAAAGTTCATGCACTTTCATGGTTGGTTCATGGTATTAGTCCGACAATTTTTGATCCTATGGTTTTGGTTCGTGGTATTTCATCCAAAAGTGTTGATCCCAAGTATTGTGTTCATGGTATTATGTTATTATGGTTTTGGACCATGGTATTGTGAAAGGCCTAATACTCTAAAAGAGGAAGGAGATCATTTGGCAAATTATCATTTGAATTATTGAATATCTGATAAAGTGCTAGATCTAGAATACTGTGATTGGGTTATGGTACAGATTTGGATCTGAGCTAAAGAGGGATCTCACTGATTGATGGACAACAAGATCTAAGGATAGATCTGGATCAAATGATTTGAAATGAACTATCTCTATATATTTGATTATGCTTGTTCTAGATCTGTATACTGACGCTTGTAATGATCTGATCTGGGTATAACTTAAGTTTGAAATCGCTGCAAGTCATGTTTGAATATTTATAGATCTGTACGCGGGTTGTCTTTGGTGTAAGCGTGTATATATGCAGGTTTGGTTCATTGTAGTAGCGTATACAATTTGAGCGCTGCTATTTTGAAGTCACAGGTGGTTCTGGTTGTTGATGGGTTCTGATGACAGTTTAAAGGTGTCAATATTCTGCATATCCTATTTGGTTGATTGTGTTTAGCTTCAGTATTGATGGATGAGAACTAATATTGGATCAAGATCATAATGACTCATATTTATGTGATATGATGGACTAGATCTAGGTGTTAACAAATATATTATCCTTGTATATGTATTGATCTGGTCTTTGGGTGATTTAGAAGATTGATTGATTATGTGCTTCAATGATATTAATGGGTCCAGTATGAAAATTGGATGAAATGTCGCCTTTTAGATTATGTGTTGTGGTTCAGGAGTATCCAGTCTGAAAATGTATGAAACGTGGTACCTGGAGGAGAGAAGATTGTAGGCCAGAGCCTACGTACTAGTATCTTAGCTAGTACAAGAACTATGGGGATTGTAGCTCCCTTCCATGAGAAACTGGAGAACGAGAGAGGGTTGTAGCGCTCTGCAGGTAGAAGCCTGTGTACTGGTATAAGACTGCACTAGTACAGAAATATTGTAAAAGGATTTTCTTATTAAGAAGAAGATTGAGATGACTTGCAGCAGGTGGTTTTCTCCCACATTGGGTTTCCACCTTATATCATGGTGTTCATGTGTGTGGCTTATGTGTGATGGTATGTTCTATTTTATTTCACCTGTTTACTGTTAATATGGTTGATAATGTTCGAATGCACTCATTAAGGATCAATTAACTAAATCATAAGAAGTTGTGGAAGTAGAATATATGAATCTGAATATGGAAATGAAAAAGTTTTATTGACGTGATAATATTGATTCACCCCCCCCTCTCAGTATTATTTCCAACAAGGACCCATAACCATGAATATTATACCAACTCCATATGGTTAATGCATCAATAATGTAAGTGTAACACTCATCCATGTGGTAGTCACAGGGCATTTAGGTAAGTTTTTACTAACACTAGCATCCCATACCATTAAGATCTATCGATGGCCTCAAAATGATGTATTTACTTTACTTAATAGAACACTCATCATTTCTCTCCCCTGATCATCCTAAAAAAATTTCTCTTCATTGTTAATGTGAAATCAATCAAAAATTCACCATTTTAAATGTTAGAAAGAAAAACTAGTCAATAAACTTAAGCTATCTAATAGAAAAGTGTAGCTAATCAATGAATAATTTAAATTGGGCTATTGAGGAAACATATTGAAACTTGAAATTTGTATTTATTATGTCTCAATTATGCAACGTAGAACAACTTATAACTCTATGTTGATCGATAGCACAAAGTTATTGCAAAAACAAACATTTTTATCAATTTCAAAAGCCATTAATTTATTGAAAATGAAATTGATGTTGAACTAAGGGACATTTTTTTGTCAATGTACTAGAAAACATTTTCTTAGCTTACATTGCTTGGGAAAACACTTGAGCACCACCCCTCATTTTATGGGTGTTACTCCAGGTAAACCCTGGAATCTTCGGGGCACAAGGCTTGAAGCCATTAGAACAATATGTTTGTTAAGAAGTCGTCATGTCACTTGTGGGAATTGAATCAAGGTGGGGAGGATAACAACATTCCTCACAATCACCCAAGCTAGATCCAATTAACTACTAAAGAAAAACTTAGGAATTAATGTTTTGCTATCAAATAACACTAATAGGTCATGAGCATATCTATCTCTTCACATAATTTTCTAAAGACTCTTATTTTTCCATTAAAGAATCTATAAAATTATGTTCAAATCTAGCATTTGTAAGCAACAAGCTTCTAATAGGTTTATATCAAGATATGGTGTCATCCCAAAATCAAAAGAGCTTCTATATATTACACCTGCACCATTCCATTTGATTCATAATGCAGTGTATCCATACTCACTTCGAGTGGATATTCTCTATATAAAATGTATTTTCGAGGTTGTACCTGTAGTCAATTTGGTATTTCTCAGGGAAGACAAACATTAATGTGCTTCATAATGAATATTCGCAACATGTTTTCCATGTGTGTTTGTAACATTGATGTGAGATATTTCAGCCAAAGATGTTAGTTAACATAATAATAATTATAAGGTTAACGTATTATTATTAAAAAAATCATCAAATCAATTTTTTTGGCAGTGTAAAAACTTTAGTAAAAGTTTTCATTTTAATGGATTTGATCCTTCCTGGTGCTTGATAGATCTAGAGATAACATGGATCTAGACTGGTAGAGAAAATAAAAAGCATATATTTGAATGAGAGGAGTTACAACTATCGAAGGATCACTCTATACCAGCAAGGATGCAACCATGGGTTGTTGCTCAAGGAATGTTGTTTGGAGGCAGATAAGAGGAATATGAATAGCATTCAGAGGCCTTTCCTTTTACAATTCACTCAAAAAATTACAAATCAAAGCCATTCTATTAAGGGAAAGGAAAAACCAGAGTAAACTAAATCCAGTTTGAATCCATCAAATAAAATAGACTTCTTTCACTAAGACTAATTCTATCCTTCCTTTAACTGATGGAATGCAAATTTGGCAGCTATGAAAAATAATGTGCAACATGCACTGAGCATGGGTACTAGAAATTAATAGTTAGAGTATGTAAATGTTTTTTAAACCCAATATGGAAAAATCATATAAAAAGTGATGGATCTAGGCTAAACCCACGTGTGTGTCCTGATTGCCTCAATGACTTGATATGAGAAGAAATTTTGAGATGCATTTGGCTTAGATACCAATAATAGTGGTACCTATTTAAATGAGATCTTAGAACGTTGTTTTCCATATTTCAAGATCCTTGAAATGATCTCTATTTGTCATGAACCCCCTTTCCTTTGATATCAGAATCTCAGAGACACACAAAGGTTGATCCTTTACCTTCAATAAGCATCTGCCCAATGGAAAACCCTGAACACTACTCTTTTTCAAACCCTCTTGAGTGATGTGACGAGGGCTGAGGAAACTTCACCTTTTGTATCATTTTATACTTCTTCGTGAGATAGAGAAAGACCTAATATGAGGTCGAAGGCATGTCAATGAGCTCAAGAATAATATTATATATATGAGATTAGATTCTCGGAACTTTATAGCCTCGAATATGATTTTATATAAACCTGCAATAGAGAAGCAATTCTGAATGAGACATTATTTCCAAACAAAATTCAATTCAAGGGTGATTTCATAATAGAAGATCTGACCCTAAAGCAACCAAAGCTTCCTAGTTGTAGTCATGACAAAAGTCTTCGATATAGATCATTTGACCAATAATTTGATAGAGAGATCTATCCTAGAGATGCTCGATTGATGAGGCCTTGATCTCATTTCCTTTCTAGGATCTGCAACCTAGAATTTTGTAATAGGAGTTTCAGTGCTTCATAATGACTTATCTTTAAAGAGGAAGGAGGTTAGAATTGTCAGAAAACTTCTTGTGATTGCTTTCTTCCTTGATTGGGCTTGCCCTCGCCTTATCTCTGATACCATGTTAATTTTATTTTAACATGTTATTTTCTAAATCAATTACTTCAATGTTCCATAGAGGCCCACTCTTTAATTCCCATTGCTTTTATTAAAAATCACAAACACCATTATCACATTGACAGTAACTGAAGCAAGAACATAAACAACATTTCTAGAAGCCAAGCCAAGATAAGGGAACTCGGAATTTGGCTCAATCCAGGGAAAAATCCTTGATCGAGTATTCCTATTATTAATATCAAATGTTCAGCAGAGAGAGCACAATAATACAACGTCAATATGTTCTTGCCAATGAGGAGATCCACAATCACAACCCTTAATCATATATTCAATTCTAGAGCTAACAAGATGTATCCTCTTAAATTGATGATATATACAAAAGAATCTTGGACAAGTTAGGGCTGCTTTCAGTTTATCTAAGAGCTACCATAATAAGGTCGACCATCGAACTGATATTCATAATTACTGAAATACCTCAGATCTTATGATCACGAAGATTGAAGAATGTTGTTGTTGCTAGGAGCTCTGGTTAGGTCGTGTGGCACACTACTGCAACAGTTACAATTTTGGTCAAACTACCTTCTAGAGTTGCGACCCTTCTGTTATATGGAATTTGCATCTATGGATCAACACATTTTACCTAAGTGGGTAGATACACTTAGAAAAATAGAAAGAAAGTAGTTTAATATTTTCCTATTGTAGATAGATGAGATGAAGGAACTTACTTGTAGTCTTTTACTTCCTTTATCTCCTTTGAATTGCTCTCATCACTCCTACTTGAACTAAATCCGCTCAATTGGTACCTATGTCAACAGAAACAAAAACAAAAATGATCAAAGCATACATGATGTATCTACTATAAACCAATGGAATCGACAACATTGGAAGACATAATCATCATATATATGAACAAGAATATGAGAAAAGGAATAAATAGCATTATTAATGAAGAAGGAAGTGTTTTTGCCAATATAGTTCGATCCTCTGTCACTCCTCTATCTTCAGGCTAACCCTCATCACACCAAAAGAACACCAATCCAATAGCATAACATTGCTTGACATGAAATCAAATCTCAAACCGACAAAATTTCTTTACAATCTTCAAATTCTAGTCCCTTGATCACTATGATGAGTGCTCAATTTATAGGGAAATGGAGGTGGTTTTTTCATCAATGAGGGTATGGAATGGCCTTCTAAACTTGGAGTTAGCTTCCATGGAGCAAGTGATGAGAGGGTAAGAGGTTATTTTATCCTTAGCCTATCCAAATTCAATCTCATAGGAGGAGATAAGAGATGGGATCCTTCTAAAATGATCTAGAATTAAGGAATATTCCCCCAACAAAATTTCTCTACAATCTTCAAATTCTAGCCCCTTGATCACTATGATGAGTGCTCAATTTATAGGGAAATGGAGGTGGTGTTTTCATCAATGAGGGTATTGAATGGCCTTCCAAACTTGGAGTTAGTTTCCATGGAGCAAGGGATGAGAAGGTAAGAGGTTATTTGATCCTTAGCCTATCCAAATTCGATCTCATAGGAGGAGATAAGAGATGGGATCCTTCTAGAATGATCTAGAATTAAGGAATATTCCCATAACACTATGCAAATTTCACACATTCTCACCCAGCGCAGGTCAAAGAGGGCCTAAGTGCACTGCAATGTAGGGAAAAATGGGCCTACCTACTCTACAACACAGTTACCCCTAACCAAGGCTACACTTGTTGATGTCCCAAGGAGGCATTTCAGCAAGGCTTCAGGCTAGGAAACTTTCATGGATGGAAGCATTCAAAGAGATGACCTATCTAGGGCATGTAACAACTAAATTATGGTTTGATGAACCCTAATTGTATTCATCTAAATGTCAGGCGTGATGTGCACAAATAGACCTGTAACATTTTCCCCCTAAAGCATGAATTAAAAAATTATAATGTCGAGTGATATGCTTTACGATGTGATGGAGAGGATTTTAAGCGGACGATGACGTGCATCGATTACAGTACATAACATCATGATATTTTGAACTTTTCATGAATTTCTGAGGGAAGGCATAACCATACTCAACATATAAAATTTTCATTACATGTACATAAATCAGATAGTCGTCTATAGATATAGACCCCTGATAGGATGACCATATGTGTAAGTCCATCGTATAGATGATTTAGTACTCTTCTAAAATCGCAACTTGGATGGATGAAACTAGATCCGAGGTCTTCTATCTCATCCAATCATTCACTCAACTACAAGTCTAACCATGTGAATATGTGATCTAAAGTTAAACATGGGAAGACACCATCTGATTACCAGCCAATGATGTAAGTTGTTAACAAATGCGAGAGAGATCACTGATAATGATAATGATTCTCAAGGTACCACAGTACATTCTACATGGTGTGAATAGATGATTTGATGTCAAACACCATACAAAGTCTTTCAGTCAAGGGCCAATGATGTCAACCTGTCACCGGAAGTAGGAAACTTTCCATTGATGTATGCAAGCCTTTAGGTACTGGAAGGGTGTTTCTAAGTCAACTTCTTGGATTATGTGCTGATGTTGACAAGAAGCGACTTGTCACAGGAGGGCCTTGATGTATCCCCCATCAATGACACGAAACAAGTGTAATGATTTTGAAGAGAGGATGTGATTGACGACATAATGTTCAGGAATAGTGGTCATGAAAATGAAACTTTATGATTATTTCAAAGGATGAAGTTTACTGAGTGACTTCTCTTGAACATGTCGGTGATACTAAATGAATTGGCAGCATTGACTAAAAACCGAAGTGATGGATGGTGTGATAGACCATAGGTATGATAACCATCATGAAAATAACCCATCCCAAATAGTCATAGAGATGAAGTGAAAGTGTCATGTTCAAGAGTGAATTTCTACCATAAAGTGATTTATCCCTTTTCACATTTTCTTATTCATTGCTAACCAGTACCTCTTTATTTCTTAACAAGCTTGAGGAGGATAACAGATTCTTGTTGTATAATTTCACCCTTCGGGTGAATCCATCGCTTTTTGATGCTTTAACAAGCCTAGCGAAGGTGAAACTCGGTCTTGTCATAATGGACAAGTTTGTTGCTATTTGATGTTTTAATGAGTTTAACAACAATGAGAACTTAGTCCTTTTCATGTTTCTAGAGTTTGAAAAGGGACAAAAAGAAAACTCCACAATTTCTTTCTCATAAATTTGTCTCTCAAGTCTGAAAAAGCATAAAATAATACAAGACATAACCTATTGACCATGTTCGATCAACGTATTCCTTTTTCGTAAGTATTATATCTCAGTCCGGAAAAGGGATAAACTTATACTAAGTAGATGTCATTTCCAATCTGTTAACGAGCTAAAAAGGACAAGCACTTGGCAATCTCTTCATATTTAAAGAGTCTGAAAAGAGCTTAAAGAGGACTCTAGGGAGGTTCTTTTTTTGATGTTTAACAGAACTCAAAAAAGATATAAAAATATTCTCTCTAGTCAAAAGTACCATTCATGATCATGCACATCAAATTCACTATATCAACTATAAACATGTTCAAAGAACCACCAAATGGATTAAACATACATGTTTCATTGGTAAAAATAGGTAAAAAGTATAGTTTATTCATTAAGTGAACATCAAATAACCATAAAACAAGAATTTAACAAGTCAATTTCACCATTAGATATTTACCATTCAGTTTTGTGCTCTGAACTAGTTTCCACGTCAAAATTCAATAGCTAATTATGAGAGATTATGTGGATCATTTTTCATGCTGTCAGGACCAAGTAGAAGATCTACCTTTTCTCTTCCATTCAAGTTAATTCTTTTGCAGTTTCAGGAATGTTTTTTAGGGTTATGGGGTCCCTAGGGAAAATATACCTTTCCATGTGATTAGCACAACCTAACACATCGAACATTGTGTTGCAGTGTAGTCAAGAAAAAGGGTACCTAATCTGCAACGCACTATCTCAAGGCCAAGGTTGCGCTGGGTGCAATTTAGAAGTTTGTTTCTTCTGTTTTACCCAAAAAATATTCAATTTTTTGAATGAAATGGATTCTAACTAAGCCTATGGTTGGATTTCAGACTTTGATTAGATTAGAATGGCTATTACTTGGTGTGAAAGAGAACATGAAGAACAGGATATTGTTTCCCTAAATGATCTGGGTACTCTTGAGGCCCTTAGAGACTGTGGGTTACTCAAATACTTCAGGTTGTGTGGGATGAGACAACAATTAGAACTATTGCAGTTATTAGTTCATTCATGGGATACATCAGATCAGGCTTTTCACATAGGGGGTAAGGTGCTCCCTCTGCTCATGGGGGTGAATCAGTGAGGGACTACATTTGACAATTCTGTCAGCTAGGTACATAGTCTAGAAAATATGGGAAGATAAACATCAGGGATGTTCATTATTTTCCCTTGTGAACAATCCTTTTCACTATCACAAAGCTGCCTGGTTGTGCGACACTTCATCTGGCGAACATATCATACGTGCAGTTTGCGCTTGAGTGCGTTGAGCCAACTATACTCAATTGGTGTGAGGCAGTTCTCTAATCGAGGAAAGAGAAACTGACCAAAGTAAAGAGCGATAAGGCAAAGAATTTTAGCTATGGCTCAATATTGATCGCCTTTACCTTAGAGAGAATTCCATTGATGCAACCTCAGCATGTGCCACTGAGTTTAACTGGTCCTAGAGATCCACAGATGCAAAGATGGGATGAGTTGATGGCTCGACATTCTAGTCAATCATCAATCTCATTTCCTCCTGCATTCTTTAGTTAGCTTAGTTGACAACACATTATCATTGAGGAGCATCCATATGCAAGGATGGACTTTCGTGGAGATCCAGATTTGAGGTTACTATGAGTGCTCAGTGGGGTGCTATAGGTAAATTGTTTTGACTATGTGTTTTTAATTTTTTAAGTTTCTACATGTTTTTGTGTTTTTGATGTTTCCAATACTAAATTTAAAATGTTCTCATGCATACATATGTTGGCACTCTTCAACTAATGGGTCATTAATAGGAGGCGGGTGAACCAACATGGAGAAATGTCGGAAGAGCAGTTCTCTAGGATTTGGATTTGACCGAGACACTAGTAGAGTTGCAAGATCATATAAAGGAGTTAACCCTCGATATTCTGGATGTCCAGATTGAGGAGTTACCGATGAGGCTGCAATGCCATACTATTGGTGTACCTAGCGATTGGATGAGGCTATTGCACATGATAGCTCAGGTTGTGACCTGTTATCATGAGCATCATTAGTTCTACTTGGGATGCTTTTCTATATGCATTTTGAGTTTTGAGGTCAGATGAGCAACATGTCTTGTACACAAAATTTGTAAAAACTTTAAACATATATCTATTTCACTTTTAGTGGTTTTATATGGTTATGTGTGATCCTATTCAACTATTGATGTGAATTGAAAATTTATTTTTACATGTGTCGTAAATGTTTGTTTAACACATAGTTTACTAAAGAATCAACCAATGTCTTAAAGTTCCTAAAAATGTGTTGATATTGAATGTAATCAAAATTTCTTTCTAAGAGACAAACTTTAAGGAACATACAATAATTAGTTGGATTTTGGATGGTATAAACATTTGTAAGTTGCAGTACAAGAAATTGTGAGTCTAGCCTAATGATGATTCGGTGAATGCCAAGAGAAATGGCATCAAAGAATATTTCTATCAATGTGTTATACTCAGCGATATTGTTCGTATAATGACCGATACAAATCCCTTGAAAACTCACTAACTCACCACTTGGAGCAAATATGGCCAATGCCACAGAAGATAGGTTCTGCATACTACGACTAGCACCATCAGCATAACCAACAAATGGTTCCAAAGATTTCAACATCTGCAACAAACGAAAATAGGATTAACTAACCACATAAAAACTCTAAAAGTCACACTATGACACACACACACGCAATCAAAGCATATATACAATGTTTATTACTACGCAAAATCAAGCATAATAACATTTTAAATACAACCTATTTCGGGGCTGCGACAATGGAATTCCATCATAATAAACTAACTCATAAGCACCTTTTTCTGAAACACTTGACAATATAGGGGCCCATCCATAATGGTTCAAATTTCCCTGATCCTAATTTATCAGCTTCTTGATCATAAAGCAAGACCAGGTCTCCTTCTAAAAAAATGTGAGGCTTGACATTTCAGTCATATTGTGCCTTAATTCGTTTCTTATGTGCTTCATTGGCCAGTGTGGCTTCATGATGTGTTTCATTTAGATGGATGAGTTCTAAGAAACGTTCTTCTTCATTAGAAGTGTCAGGTAACAGGTCAATTGCGAGCTTTAATGATGAAATTTCACATTGTATGGGAAAGATTACCTTCACGCAATACACCAATTGAAAAGGTGTGAATCTAGTTGCATTTCTCACTGAGGTTTAGTAAGACCACAAAGCTGAGTATAGGATTAAATGTCAGTTTCGTTTATGAACTGCTATCATTCGTTGAAGCATTCACTTAAGGATTTTGTTGATGGCTTCAATTTTTCCATTAACTTGCAGATAATGAGTAGAACTATCATGTGAAATTCCTAACTTGGCTATTAATTCAGTCATCATATGGTTGCGAAAATGTGAACATTGATCTGTAACTATAGCTTGTGGTACACCAAATTGTGCAACCACATGGTTGAAGAAAAAAAAGAGCAGCCATCTCACAATAATATACCCATGCCCCCCAACCAAGGTAGGGTTACATGTCATGAAATCAATGCCCCATTTTGAAAATGGTCCAACATCAACGATAGGATGTAGTGATGCAGGTGGTTATCATATTTCATAGTCAAAAATCTGGCATGCATGACAACTTTTGACAACAATACTACAATCATTAAATATGGTTCGACAGAAGTAACCAGCACAAAGAATCTTTTGTTTAGTAGCATAACCAAAGAAATGTTCACCACAAGCACGAGAATGGAAATCATTAAAAAATTTCTTGGCTTCCTCAAGTGTGAGGCGCCTCTATAAAATCGTATTGATACCGTGATGGTAAAGGGTGTCGCAAATGATCAGATAATCTTTGGCTTGATATCAAATACATTGTTGTTGTGAGCAAGAGGTATTGGGCCAAAAAGTTTGGGCTTGGAGATAGATCAATATATCTCCATACCAAGGGTCAGATAACAAAATGAGAAACATACACTCATCCAGAATTAATGGTTTTGTTCTTGAATCGATGTCGGGAGAGGAAGGATTTCAAAGAATATTGACAAAAACTAGAGATTTGTTTGACTTGGCTTTGATGAATTCCAAGTCAAATTCTTGGAAAATAATGATCCATTTCTAATATTTCCCCCCCAGCAATTGACGTGACAAAATTTATGTCATAGGGTTTCAATCCGAAATGATAATGGTCTTTCAGAGAAGGATATAGTGGCGAAATATCTGTACGTCTTGAATAGTAGCCAAAGCTAACCTTTTGACATAAGAGTACTTAACTTCCATATCATTGAGATTGCGACTCAAATAATAGATTAGATGTTTAGTCCCATCTTCTTCTTGGACTAAAACCATAGCAATGGTTTTATCTATAGCGGAAAAATACATGAAACAGTCATTTTGATAATTAGGGGCATACATTAATGATGCTCAGATCAAGGTATCTTTGACAACATCAAAAGAAGCTTGCGCAACCTAGTCCCAATGGAAGGGAATCCCCTTTTTCAAAATACAAGTAAATCCTTTAGCCATTTTAGCATAGTTGGGAATGAATCTCCTTAGAAAGTGATCCTTCCTTTGGAGTCTATATAGCTGTAGTAAATTGGAAGGTGGAGGAAGATCAAGAATTGCCTTAACCTTCAAAGGTTCAAGTCAAATACCTTCTTTAAGCACTACAAAACCAAGCAAATGACCAGAAACAACACAAAACACACATTTATGTGGATTGAGTCAAATTTTGTAGTGTTGGAATAGTAAAAAGATGGCTTTTAGATGTTGCAGATGATCAACCTGTTTCCGTGAATGAGCAGGTAACTCATCTAGATAGGGTTGAACAATGTGTTTGATGTCGTGGAAGGCATAATTCATTTCCCTCTAAAAAGTTTCCCCAACATTCTTCAAACAAAAAGGGATTTTACTATATACGAATGTGCCCTAGGGATAAATAAAAGCAATTTTATATTGGTCTTCTGGGTGTATATTGATCTGATTATAGCTGGAAAAGCCATCCATAAATGAAAATATTTCACATCTAGCATAGTCATCAATTATTGGGTCGATAAAGGGAGTGGGATAGCTGTCTTTTGGAAAAGTGTTATTAACATCCCTCTAATAAACACACACTCATATTGTTCCTTATTTCTTCATGACAAGAAAAAGATTGGAAACCCAATCAGTAACAGCAACATGGTATATGAAACCAGCGTGCAAAAGCTTTTCAATTTTTGCTTTAATGGTAGTAACCTTCTTTGGATGAACGAGACAGAGGTGTTGTCATACTAGTTTGACATCACGATACATTTAATCTCATGTTCAACTATGCTATAATCAATACATGGCATTTCCTCATATGACCCGGAAAATATATCACGAAATTCACGAAAAATAGCATGGTAAGTTTCAAGTCCTCATGAAGAACAAGACTTTCCAACATGGATGTTTTCTACAAATCTAGGTTTGGTCGAAATATTGATAGAACTGACTTCTTCGATATTTTGATATGAATATAGAAGTTGAAAGGAAATCAACAATTGAAGGGTGATTTAGTTCATTTGGAATATCTTCTATGTGATCTGGAAGATGGGATCGATCATGATAATCTACCCATGGTTCTTCTTCTGTCATCATTAACTGGATGATTCCTTCATGAGTAGCAAAAGTACGTGAAAAACGATCAGAGTAAGTACCATATTCTAATGAATGATCAACCCATACAACTGGTGATGGTAGATTTGGATTTTTCGCACAAGCCAATAATATTGACTGCTATGCAATCTCAATGGGGCTTATCGTCATGGTTTTATTACGTATATCAACTTTAGAATTATTGGAAATCTTCCATGAATCAGATGAAGTGGAGGATATCATGTTACAAGTCTCAAATTTTGCAACTTCCTCCATTTTTTATGGTGATGGTAGTGAAAAGGTACCCATTAGCGAAGAATCTTTGAAGAGATCTACTCCAACATTCTGAAGGGATATCAAGGGTCCGTGAAGTAATGAAACATTTCTAGTAACCTATGAACTAGAGGCGAAGAAGTCGAGTTGATCAATTACTATTGTTCTTCCTTTACGACGGAAAGTGATCATACGAAAGTATGCCGAAACCATAACCGCCATAGCATAAACCCACGATCTTCCCAGTAAAATGTTGTAGTCAAAGGGTTTGCCAATGACCTCAACTTCAACAGTTACAATTTTTGCCCCTA
This sequence comes from Pinus taeda, assembly GCA_000404065.3. NCBI lineage: Eukaryota > Viridiplantae > Streptophyta > Pinopsida > Pinales > Pinaceae > Pinus > Pinus taeda. Next base: position 229,612 of record APFE030092501.1, read on the forward strand.
GTTTTATCTCTAGGTTAATTAAAATTCCACAAGGTGTATAAGTGTGACCAAAAAAAGCTTTTAAGGTTGTAGGTGATCGCGACAAAGGAGGTGATCCAAGTGTTCTCCACCAATTCACTAACATGATATAATTAGATGCACCCTCGTCAACAATGGTTTGATGAACGAGTTTATTTAAAGTTTTTACTTGGATAAAAAATTATAATTGTGCTGGTAACTATGGCGTAAAACCCGCGTGGTCAAAAACCACAAGATTGGAATCTGTTGGGTCAATTCCACCAATTGCTGACAATAAAGCCCACTTTTGGGAGGGACACTTTTGAAGCACCTCAAGTGTCGACATAGCAGAAGGTGACTGAGCGAGATCTTCTACTATGTTATAATTTTGCGGTGCTTGAGCTCGAGGGTTGAATGTAGATTTATGTAAAACTCCCTTAGGCAGTTTTATTGTTAACTCTTGTGCAATGGGTGGTGCAATGGAATATGGAAAAGTCGACGTCGAAGTATTTGTTTGATCTATAGCATGGTTACTCGACGACGTTAATGGATTACCATAATCTTTACTTCGTGTAGTCACCAAAACATCAGTCTTAGGCTTAGTGGTGGATAGCATAAGCACTTGTGAAGTGGAAGCATGATCTGTAGCAACCAAATGGGTCTCTGGATTCAAAAAAGGGTATGTAAACACAGCGGATGCACTAGAATTCTTAAGAAGTTTTCAGACATCAGAGTAGTGAGGACAATATCGCGTAAAATGATCCTCATTATAGATTAAACATGGATAACAAGGTTTCCTAGCTAGAGAAGAGGAATAATATGATTTCTCTTGAGGGGGAGGATTTTGTTTCTTTTTATCTTTCCCCTTCTTCTTGCTTCTAGGTTTCTTTTCATTTTTAGCTTTGTTAGGTGACACCACTTTTGTTTAGGAAGAAAGTGTATTATCAAACGCACTAGAAGTTTGATTGGAAATAGCAATTGTTTGACCATATGGTCTACGTGCTATTTGTGTGCTTGAAGAACCCATCACACCATCACCAGCAAGAAAGTCCTTACTAGATGGAGGTGGTGGAACAGTAAAAGCTGGTGTGGGTGCATTTGGAATTTTGTCATAGAGTGTGACAGACTGGGTGTAAATAAAATCTAAGTATTCAGTAAGAGAAACTACTTGCTCTTTAGTGATAACTCCTCCTTTAGCCACATCTTCGGTGATAGATGTCAATAAGGATTTGATAAACCACTGAGCTAAAAGCTAATTAGGAACAAAAGTTTTGACCATTCGACGACGCCACTCACGAATATGATCAGAAATGTGAGTAGCAGTGATTTGTTTAAAGTTGGTTAATAGTTCCATTCCAGATTCATATTTGATGGGTAACTGGAAGTGGATTAAAAATGTGGTGGCTAAGGATGTAAATTTGTCAAATGAAGCTTGTGGTAATTCTATATACCACTTTGTAGCTAGGCAGTAAGTGTTTGCTGGAAAAGACGTAGTCTAACTAAATCATCATTTAGGAAGTTGGATGAACAACATAAATGAAAATTCATAACATGGTTGGACAGATCTTCTCCACAGTTTCCATTGAACATAGGGATATCAGAAGGTAATTTATGAGGAATCACCAACCACAAAGGTGCATAAAGGATGGGATCATTGGTAAGTCGATTTAAATCTGGTAATTGAAGTGTTGCAACAAAAGGCAATTTTCGGTTTAGGTCGGGTTGAGCCTAACCACAGTAAGATGGAATTTCCTAGGCAATAGGCCTTTGCATACTAGCATAAGGAATCTGTTGCTAGTAATCTTGATAGGGGTAAGTTTGTTTAGAAAATCCGGTATAAGGTGGTTGTTGGGAACTAGGATAAATTTGTTGTTGACCAAACCCAACATGGGATTGTTGATCAAGACCTGGGTAAACTTACTCTTGACCAAACCCAACATAGTCTTGTTGACCAAATCCAGGATAAGTTTGGTATTGTTGGAATTGTTGTTGTCGATATTGTGGCTGCCATGGTTGTTGATATAATAGTTGCTGCCCACCAATGTAAGTTTGAGCAGGTTGTGAATAACTTAAACTAGTATAAGTCTGAGTCATTCTAGTAAATGGTAAACTAGCCTAAGGTTGTTGGATTCCAGGCATAAATAATTGTTGTAAAATGGCTTGAGAAGAACGAGTCTGTAGACCTAAAACTTGAGGGTTAGAGGTTGAAGGACCAACTTGCAAAGGTTGAGATATAATTAACTGAGCTTGAAATGGTGGTAAAGTCATAACGACAAGCATAGTAGGTATGGATGAAATAAATTGCATTGGTTGTGATGGATACACAAGCCATGGTTGAATGCGCATTGTAGGTTGCCGCTGAAAAACAATCATTCTGGGCTTATATGAAGATGATGCTATACTTCCATATGATTGCCCCCCAGAAAATGGAGGATAAGCATATTCGGCATATTGTTCACTATATCGAGGTAATCTAGTGTAAGGTGGATACATTGGATTTTAACCAAATGGACCAGCTTGATATTGATTTGATGAATCAAACTGTTTAGTATCTGTAAGTAAAGAACCAGGTAAAATTCTTGTGGACGACATGGGTGAAGACCATGGACTAGAAGAAACACTTGAATGAGTTCCAGATAAAGATTGGTAACCTGGTGGCATAGATGGAACACCATACAAATGTGACTCAAGTGTTTTGGTAAACATCGAAGAAGTAGGGACAGTAGATTCTTCCACAGATATAACAGATGGTACAACCTAGGGTGTTGATTCAGCCATAGTCAAATGACCCAATAAATGTCCTAATGAATCAATGAGAGTTTGAAGGTAAACAAGATCAGAAATAGCAGGAAAATGAGGAGTATGAGGATAAATATAAAGCCCATGTCCAAAACGAGTTGGAGTTCTGGGTGTTTCTTCTTCAGTTTCCTCTTCAATAGTAATCAAACCAGGTGGAAGGATTTCACCGTCAGGTCCGTAATAGATTTCTAGTGTTTGGCTCTGTGGTAAAGGAGAAGTCTCAATAGTTATAGACATCTGAGGATAAACCAATCGATTGTCTTCCAGTATGGGAACAACTTCTTATTATTGAACTTCAAGATCTAATTGTTCTGGTAAAAGAACAACAGGTTTAGGATGAGCTTCTTAAACAACTTCTGGTTGAACAAATTCGAGTTCAGAAGTAGTTTGTTGTTGAACAACTTTGGGTAGAGGATCAACTTCTTGTTGGACAACTTCAGTTACCATTTCACTAAGTTCACTTTTAGTTTCCTTAGGTAATTGTAAAGGTTCCACTTTAGTAGCAAATGTTCTAGTAATTGTAGGAGTAACTAGGGTCATATTACTTACTAGTATGGGCGACTCTGGTAATTCAGAAGAAGACCAGAAGTTTGTGATGTACTAGATTTAGTTAAAAGAGATGGATTTTCCCGACTAGGTTTAGCTTTAGGGGTTAAAGGCGGTTTACTTGTTGTCCTCCGTGAACGACGAGGTAACGGTTGATGTTCCTCCACGATTGCTGATTGATTTGATTACAAAAAGAAATAAACAAAAAGAGGGTAATATAGGAAAAAGGATTACCAAGAAACTGTGAACTACCATATACTACCTCAGTAAACCAAGGATTTCATGTACATGCAATAAATCTCACTGAATGTTGTGTTCAATGAATCACTGTGTACAAGGCAGCCGACTCAGTTACCTAAGGATGGATAACAACCTAATGTAGTCCTCCCATATATACTCGAAAGTACATGAAGGCTCAATCCATATTAGCGTTGTCTAACGCAAAACCACACAATGAGAGCATTACTTTATATTTTTCGTAGTATAACACCACCCTATAAACCCAAAGGTACGTGGATAAGCTACAATGTACTTATGTATGTGGAATGAGGTATCACACTCGGAATGTATCACAAACAATAATGAAAAATGCTATGTTTTACGATGTTGGAACACGTCTCTAACCTAGAACCTCTAAATATTATGCGTTAAGTTACAATGCACCATTAGTTTAATTGAGATAAATTTTAAGATGATCTTGTTCAAGAGTTTGTCTTTTAGGTTCACCGCATGATGTCTTTGAAATTCCTAGAATGCAACTATGATGAGGAACATTTTTTTCATTTGATTTGAACAATGAAAACCTTAACTACAAGGGATAGAGAAATTAGAATCTTTAATGAAAGATCATACAGCACATATAATGCAAATTTCCCTATACTACCTACAAGTGAACACAAACCTCTAAATGCATGATGCAAGTTTTTCTTTTCATTTCCCTTAATGTTTAGATGAAAAAAAGGAAATTAAATGCAAAAACAATAAATCAATACTTTTTGCAAGAAATGAAGACTTTATGACGTTTCCTTTTTCAAATAAATGAAGACTTTACAACACTTCCTTTTCAAAAAAGACTAATTGATTATAAGATAACTTTAACAATGAATTGATAATTGTTGGCCGGATAAATTGTTCTTGCAGACAAGACCGATCTCCCTAGTATCTAATGATATCTAGAAACAAAGAGAACAAACAAACCTATTTCTCTCTAAACATGTTTCAAATCATTAATGAATACTAAGAAGTGTAAAAGACCCTACCTTGGTCCAATGCTTGTTTGAGGCAGTTTTATCCCAACAGCTTCAAGCAGTTCCCATTCAATAACCTTCATACACAAACAAGCACACGTTAAAGCATACCTGCGTATAACAAAACATGTTCATTATGAAGATCAAGGAGCTCATAAAACAAACCATTAGAGACAGTTCATTGAGAAAAATAAACTTGATTGTATTAACTTAATGAATAAAAGAACTTTACAACCTTTGCCTTGATGTTGTACAAGTCCTTTCCAGGGTCCAATAGGGGTCTCCTCTACTTTGACAAGCCTCACTCACTTCCCAAATGACATGAAAGGTATTTGATCTCTCCTCTCACAAGCTCAAAAAGGAAGCCTAGTTTTCAGGAACATTTACCCTCAAGAATCTCCAGCTTTCAGCCTCCTCTACAACCAACCCAATGCATGTATTTATAGTGCAAATGGAGGAAGTTGTAGGTCCATCGTTGAAGGGATAAGTTCCTCCTTCAATGGGATAAGCACCTCATATCATGGAGTTAGCTCCCTTAGTTATGGAGTGGATGAACCAAGGTGGAGCGGATTTTCCACCGTAATATTCCTTCTAGAAGTGTCTAGAAGTGACCGAAGATGAGTTTTTAAGAATGAACTCACACCTTTTTAACTTTTACAGGAGTTTGCACCCATTACTCAATATACAGAGCAACCAGGTTCGCAGGAAACATGAACATTAGGTGCAACAAAGCAGGCAATGCTAGGAGAAAGTGCAAAACTAGGATTTGAGACATTTTTAAGGCCTTTCTCCCATTTTCAATTCTTGACATGTAGAGCTGAGGTTTAAGACTTGCAAAAGAGGTATGTATGAGTATTGATGGACTCACACAAACTGTAGAAAGTCATGGTCACAATTTTTTATGTAACAAATTGTCCCCTAAAGTGCTAAGTCTGTAGTAGATGACGATGGGAATGCCTACCTCAGTGATGATATGTTCACATATATATTTTACATTGAATGTTTTTACAGGTTCAACTGGGGTATCCACAAGAAGATCCTTGAAATGATAAAGTCCTTCACTCTTCTTAGATGATCAGAAAACCATCCTCATATACTACAGACTTCACACTTTAGGGGGCAATCTGTTGCACAAAAAATTGTCACCATGACTTTCTACAGTTTGTGTGAGTCCATCAATAATGATACATCCCTCTTTTGCAAGTCCTAAACCTTATCTCTTCATGTCAAGCCTCGAAAATGGGAGAAAGACCTTAAAAATGTCTCAAATCCTGGTCTTGCACTTTCTCCTAGTATTTCCTGTGGTGTCGCACCTAATGGTCATGTTTCCTATGAACCTGACTGCTCTGCATATTGAGTGATGGGTGAGGACCCCTGCAAAAGTTAAAAGGCCGTGAGTTCATTCTTAAAAACTTGTCTTGGGTCACTTCTAGACACTTCTAGAAGGAATATTACACTGGCAAGTCTGCTCCACCTTGGTTCATCCATTCCATAACTAAGCGAGCTAACTCCATGATATGAGGTGCCTATCCCATTGAAGGAGGAACATATCCCTTCAATGGTGGACCTGCAACTTCCTCCATTTTCACTATAAATTCATGCATTGGGCTGGTTGTAGAAAAGGTTGAAAGATGAAGATTCTTGAGAGTAAATGTTGTTGAAAACTAGGCTTCCTTTTTGAGCTTGTGAGAGGAGAGATCACATACCTTTCATGTCATTTGGGAAGTGAGTGAGGCTTGTAAAAGTAGAGGAGACCCTTGCTGGACCCTGGAAAGGGCTTGTGCAACTTCAAGGCAAAGGTTGTAAAGTTCTTTTATTCATTAAGTTAATACAATCAAGTTTATTTTTTTCAATGAACTGTCTCTAAAGGTTTGTTTTATGAGCACCTTGATCTTCATAATTAACATGTTATTTTATATGTAGGTATGCTTTGATGTGTGCTTGTTTGTGTATGCAGGTTATTGAATGGGAATTGCTTGAAGCTGTTGGGATAAAATTGCCTCAAATAAGCGTTGGACCGAGGTAGGGTCTTTTACACTTCATAATATTCATTATTGAATTGAAACATGTTTAGAGAGAAATAGGTTTGCTTGTTCTCTTTGTTGCTAGATGTCATTAGATAATAGGGAGATCGGTCTTGTCCACAAGAATGATTTATCCGGCCAACAAATTGGCGACATAGCTGGGGAGTGGTTTTCGTTTTTGATTTATCTTTGCTTTGACCTGATAATATTGAATTTTGGTTTCTTCTTTTTGTTGGATGTGTGTGGGATTGAGTACTTGTTAGATCCTTGTTTGATTTTTATAATTTTGATTTTTTGGTTGAGGACCGCATGTTCTACATTTAGTACAGTGTGGACCTATCTGCCTTGTTATAGTTAGACACAGAGCCGTACCGCACCTGGTTCTACTGGGGGCCTGCGGACCCTGTTAAAAATTTGAAAAACATAAGATCCTCCGCCCAGTTAGGTTTAGTTTTTGTCCATAGTTGTTTGTTTATGCCGAGATCTGCATGTGTCCTGTCAAAAACCCTTGTTTATGAGTTTCTTTCAGCAAATTCTTCCTCTCATCAATCTTCATTAAGTTAATTGGGTGTTTTGAGTCTCGTTTTTGAGAAATTCTTAATTTGATTTCCTTTGGTCATTACTTGGAGGTTTGTCTCAGTCTTTTCATCATTTTGCATCTTTTTGATTTTGTTTTTGCTAAATTGTGTATGAGTATTGAGTGTTTTTATTTTTTTGATCTTTGGAACTCTCACACAATTTTCCTGACTTGCACTTGATTGGTTCTTAGATTACATTAGAATCATCTTGTGTTTGAGAATTCTCTTGCATAGATCACATTTGCATAATTAGAATTCTCATTTTCAGAATATGAATGAAAAATGTTCATAGATTACATTTGCATACTTTTCAAGTGAATCGTGCATAGATTCCAATTGCATAGTTTACATTCTGAAAGATCAATCATAGATTTAGATCGGTTTGCTTTGGTTTTAATTTACATATTTTTATGCTTGTTTTAGACACACAAAAATAAAAATAAAAATCTGTTTTGGATTTGATTTGCATTAGTTTTTCTTGATGAAATTAGTGCATTAGAGAATTTGTTATATTTTCTCTTAGTGATCGATTTTTTGCATTGTTGGAAGTGAATGGAAACTCTCTCCTTACTTCAGTTAGGATTCATCGAATTGAAAAGATTACATTATCATATTCGATTGCATTCAGTTTTGGGTCGGGTCATAACACCATTGGTTTCATATCCATTTACCCTTTTGAGTAATAACAACCTAAATATCACAATGCTTAATTAAAATTTATCCAGTAATTTTTGCATTTTTAGGGCTCTTTCCACCAATCTAGCTTAGGATAGTGTCTTGGAATAGGTTTTAGTTAACTCTCCAAGACAGTAAAACAAACAAGTAGTCAATCTTGGAGTAGGAAATAAATCCAATTGTTTCATCTATGCTCTGGGAAAGCTCCTCTTAAAGGAGAAGCACGAGATCATATCCGAACCAGTGTGGGAATCAATCCTTCCTCATTGGGAGCGATAGAAGATATTCACGTATTAAAAATGGTAAACCTTGGATTAACCATTGTCGAGGAGCCTGGGGTAACTTGTTGGTAAACCTTGGATTATGTGAAGGAGCCTTCAAGGGGATTGAGCTTTGTTACTCTGCCCTTGCGTGTGTATCGGATCGTAGACTATTACCCCAAGTATATTTGTTTCCGTTGGTAACCTTAGTGGCCATAACCAATAGGGTTCTTTCCTAAGGTGACGGTGGAGGGAAGATCCCACTGTACCTAGAGCAGACGTCGACTAGACTCACTTGCACTCTCTGGGGGGTTTTCTTCACTCGAGACAGTTTTGTGGAGAAACTTGTGCCAGTCTGTTTCATTAAGCAAGTTGTCGGGGTAACTGTTCCAACTGCCATTTCTGTATTGAACTTTACGACGTTGGATTTCATCACCAACTATTGTTTTCAGTACGAAAAGTTATTGTTTGTGTGTGGTTTGACTCCTAGATTTGATAGCGCATGTTAATTTGTTTGTTTTTACTTTTAGAGACCATAGGTGTGAATTGTGAATTTTAATTGTTACGTGTGAATTGTGAATTGTTAATTGTAGTTTTAAATTGTTAATAAAATTCACTGAAGTTGAATATAATGGCAACTGTTCCGAAATTTACCAACCAAGGAACCCCTCTTAACGAGAATCCTAGTACTTTTTCTTGCTTTGAAAATGTTGGCCCTCCTTATATGGCTACTTTGTCATTACCTAGATTTACAATCGGTTTACCGATATGGTTATTTTCAACTTCGTTGGCCCCAAATACTCCAATTGTTCCACCTCAACCGAATGCTTCACCTCAACAAAGTTCACCATCTCAACATCACCAACCTTCTGTTGACCCTTTACCTTCTTCACCTAATATTTCTTCCTCCTTTTCTTCCTCTTCGCTTGCTAAAAGCCTTGACGCTAGTAACCAAGTGGCTAAGAAGAAGAAGAAAGGAAAGAAGAAGAACAAGAACAAGAAGAAGCAAGATAAGAATGAAGTCAACCAACCAACCAAGTCTCTAAGTGTTAGCTGTGTTGAGAAAACCTTCAACATGCATCGTAAACCCAAATACCCTTGCAGGCTTTGTAAGGGTGAACACTTCCTTATCAATTGTCTTGGTATTTCTAAGGTTTTGGAAGTATGGTCAGAAAAATCTCATCAACTTTCCATTGATCCATCAACTAGTGATAGTCAGGTTCCTGGGAAAAAGGGTAAAGTTAGGTTTCCTTGTAAGTTATGCAAAGGGAGTCATAAAACTCACATTTTCCCTCACATGGATGAAGCCTCAAAATTGTTGGAAAACCTTACTATTCCACAACAATAATTTCCAACGAGTTACCGTAAACTTTCTCCCAACCTACCGTCAACTGACGGAGTGACTGATCTAATTTCAAGTACCGTCGATCCCACTCTTCCATTGGAGAGTGAAACTCATATCCCTCAGGTTGATGATCCATTAGTTGATCAAGTGATCTATTCAATTTCACATTCGGGCGATCCCACTCTCCCTTTAGAGAGTGAAATTCATACCGCTTGAGTTCTTCTTGTTACATCAGATTCTTCTATGCGGGGGGCATTTCACCTGTCTCTACAGAACCCCCTCCAAGTATTGAGGTCTTCTCCTTTCATTGGAATAGACTGACAGAACCTCGTCTTCCTTCCTCCATCCCTTTCCAAATCATTGTCAAGGTTGGTGGTAGGACATAGATCGCACACAGGTAGATGAAGGTGCTTATGTTATTATTTTATCCTCAACTGCTTGGAAAGCTTTGGGTTACCCTTAGCTTGTGCCTATTACACAGAATATGAAAGCTTTCAATAGAACCATTAGTGAACCTTTAGGGATCCTTCCTAAGTTTTCTATTACCTTGGAAGGTAAAATTGTCTATATTGATCTTATGGTAATTCGAGGTCCCTTGGATTTCAATTTACTCCTTGGGCGAGACTATGTTTATGCAATGAAAGTTGTCGTATCGACACTCTTTCGCGTGATGTCTTTCCCTCACAATGGAAATATTGTGACAATAGACCAGCTTTCGTTCCCTAGTCTTGTTTCAACTACCAATAATATGACACCCCTAAATGTTCATGATTCTAAAGTGGTATCTATCCCGCCATGTGTTAATTATGTGGCTACTAGTCCCATGTTTTTAGTTACCAATGTAAGTGAGCCTCTCACTGTTCTCTCATCTTCCTTTGATTTAGATCCGGTAATTGACATGGAAAACTCTATGGGATTTCTTGAACACGATGTTCTTATCCCTCTTGAGTCCCTTCACATCTGTTCCTTCCATAGAGCTATTCTTCCTTCTGATGAAGACCTCTTGGAAGCCATGATCAAGGTGTGTCTGTTGACATGTCTTTCTTCCAGTTGGAAGCCATAATCAGTAGGTTATATAGGTAGTTAGGTCATGAGCATAGTTCCTTCTCTGTGTCAAGCTCGTTAAAAAATGAAACAAGGAATCTTGAGCATAGTCTCTTGTCTTGTGTCAAGCTCATTAAAAAATGAAACAAGGAATCTTGAGCATAGTTCCTTGTCTTGTGTCAAGCTCATTAAAAAATGAAACAAGGATAGGTTATATAGGTAGATTGTAGAGAGTAGGAATTATGAGCATAGTTCCTTGTCTTGTGTCAAACTCATTAAAAAATTAAACAAGGGGTCTCGAGGAAATTTCTTGTTACTGAGTCAACCTCATTAAACAATGAATCAGGTATGAGCATAGTTCCTTATCTTTTGTCAAGCTCGTTAAAAAATGAAACAAGGGTTTCCCGGAAAGTTCCTCTCATTGTGTCAACCTCGTTAAAAAATGAATCAGGTATGAGGACAGTTCTTTTCCTGTGTCAACCTCATTTAAAAAAGTGAATCAGTAGGTTATATAGGTACTTAGGTCATGAGCATAGTTCCTTGTCTTGTGTCAAGCTCGTTAAAAAATGAAACAAGGGTTTCGAGGAAAGTTCCTATTACTGATTCAACCCCGTTAAAAAATGAATCAGGTATGAGGACAGTTCTTTCCCTGTGTCAACCTCATTAAGAAAATGAATCAGTAGGTTATATAGGTATTTAGGTCATGAGCATAGTTCCTTGTCTTGTGTCAAGCTCATTAAAAAATGAAAGAAGGGGTTTCGAGGAAAGTTCCTGTTATTGAGTTAGCCTCGTTAAAAAATGAATCGGGTATGATGACAGTTCTTTTCCTGTGTCAACCTCATTAAAAACAAATGAATCACTAGGTTATGTAGGTAGATTGTAAAGAGTAGAGTTGAGCATAGTTTCTTGTCTTGTGTCAAGCCCGTTGAAAAATGAAACAAGTAGTCATGAGCATAGTTCTTTGTCTTGTGTCAAGCTCGTTACAAAATGAAACAAGTAGTCATGAGCATAGTTCCTTATCTTGTGTCAAGCTCGTTTAAAAAATGAAACAAGTGTTTTAAGGATACTTCTTTTCCTGTGTCAACCTCATTAAAAAATGAAACAACTCCCTCGATTCTTTCCAAGATGTTGAAAGTAAACCTTCATTTCATCCACCTAGTTGAATGCAATGAAGCTTGGGGGGCATGTACCTTTATTTGCATCATTATGCTGGGGGTGTGCGAACTTATAACAAGCATAGTTTTTTGTTTCAAGCTTGTATAAACATGAAACTGAATCCAAGCAAAGTTCTCTTTGGTTCAACCTTGTGTAAAAATGAACTCATACCCATTTTACATCTCGTGATTACCTTTTTTATCCACTAAATTTTGTTAGATGAACCTTGGTTGTTTTCATTCCATCACCCCCATCTCTTTGGCTGATCATATGCTTTCACTTGGTTGTTTTTCATTTCTTGAGGGACCGCAGTTATGAGTGGTTTTCTTAGCTAGCCCCTTGACCATTACATGTTTTGAGCAGTTCCACCATTGTGGGAACCAGTTGCTACCGTGTATACCACTCGTTCCTCTAGGTTGAGTCCTCTTTATGTTCTTTTCTGACTCATAAAATATGAAAAGATTTCAGAGTTTTTATCTTTTTGAATTCGTTAAAATGGAATTAAAAGGACGGTCCATTTACAACTCTTTTCTGACCGTATAAACATGACAAGATTGTCGCACTTTTGTTGTTTCAAGTTCGATGTTGGTAATAAAATGACGTGTTTTCAATCACATTTTACTTTTTTAGATTGAAGGAACTAATTATGAAAAGTACTCCTTGATCATAATGGTCAAGATGTTCTCTCAAGTATTATTTTATACTTTTTCGAGCTTGGGGGAGACAAATTTATGAAAAAGGACAACCACGGAGTTTTCTTAAAGTTTTTCTTCTGACTCCCTAAAATTGAAAAACACTGAGTTTCTCCTATACTGGACTCGTTAAAATTTAACAATAAAGGACCTATTCAATTTCAAATAGGAATGGACCACTCCTTCCTAGGGTCTGAATCTTAAACTAAGTTGGACTCACTCGAAGGATGAGCTTATAATCAAGCAAATGTTATCCTCCTCAAGCTTGTCAAAAATAAAGAGGTACTTGCCAGAAATGGTGGGGGAAAAGAGAGAAAAATGAACCTGTTTGTCATACTTTGTGTTTGAAAAAAAATTCGTCACTCTTGAACACGACACTTTTTATCCACCTGGGTTGGGAAATCCTTTACCTAACAGTTAATCAAGCCACATTGAAAGTCTTCAGCCGGTTTTCGGGTATTAACTTTGGGTCAACAATCACCAAGCCATCTGCAATGTCGCTATGTGTTCAAGAGATCTGTGCAAATAAACCATTCACCTGGAAAATATTTGTCAACCATCATGGACAATCCCTGAGTTATTTCTTGCTAAACATATTTCTTCAGACTTGATCGATGATTTCGTGTTATGGGCTTGCCTGTGACAGATCGCTTTCTATCAAATCCAACTCATTATCTAGAAAGATGATCTAGAAATCATCAGTACCTTGGAATCTTTATGCCTCAATGGCAGGTTTCTTTCCTTTGACGATAGGTTGCATCATTGACCTTCGATCAACAGATTCTGTGACATGTTCAACATCGACTCATTCATTCATATTTCATGGATTGTACTAAGTACTTTGAGGGCTATTGACATTACTGGTAGTTCCTCTCACACTTGTTAATAGTTTACATCATTGACTGGTAATCAAGTGGTTTCTACCATGCTCGACTTCGACACATTCATTCACATGGATAGAATCGTACTAGTTCGGGAAGAAGAAATGAAGACCCTGGATTTAGTTTCCACCATCCAGGCTGCAAGGAATTCTGTTATCATTATATAGTGGACTATTCATAAACATATGGCTGCACCCATATTGTGTCCACGTGTTCCTACTTGTGATGTAATACAAAATTATTTCTATATCAGAGTAGTTTTTAGATAGTTCTTAGTCAGTTTTAATCTGAGTATGGGAATGCCTACCTTAGCAATGATATGTTCACATATATATATTTTTCATTGAATGTTTTTACGGGTTCGACCAGCGTTTCCACAAGAAGATCCTTGAAATGATAAAGTCCTTCACTCTTCTTAGATGATCAAAAAACCATCCTCATCTACTACAGGCTTCGCACTTTAGGGGCAATCTGTTACACAAAGAATTGTCACCATGACTTTCTACAGCTTGTGTGAGTCCATCAATACTCATACATCCCTCTTTTGCAAGTATTAAAACTCAGTTCTTCATGTCAAGCCTTGAAAATGGAAGAAACACCTTAAAAATGTCTCAAATCCTAGTTTTGTACTTTCTCCTAGTATTGTTGTGGTGCCGCACCTAATGGTCATGCTTCCTGCGAATCTGACCGCTCTGTATATTGAGTGATGGGTGCGAAACCCTGCAAAAGTTAAAAAGGCGTGAGTTCATTCTTAAAAACTTATCTTGGGTCACTTCTAGACACTTCTAGAAGGAATATTACGCTGGCAAGTCCAATCCACCTTGGTTCATCCATTCCATAACTAAGGGAGCTAACTCCATGATATGAGGTGCCTATCCCATTGAAGGAGGAACTTATCCCTTCAATGGTGGACCTGCAACTTCCTCCATTTGCACTATAAATTCATGTATGGGCTGGTTGTAGAAGAGGATGAAAGCTAAAGATTCTTGAGGGTAAATGCTACTGAAAGCTAGGCTTCCTTTTTGAGCTTGTGAGAGGAGAGATCACATGCCTTTCATGTCATTTGGGAAGTGAGTGAGGCTTGTCAAAGTAGAGGAGACCCCTGCTAGACCTTGGAAATGACTTGTGCAACATCAAGGCAAAGGTTGTAAAGTTATTTTATTCATTAAGTTAATACAATCAAGTTTATTTTTCTCAATGCACTGTCTCCAATGGTTTGTTTTATGAGCTCCTTGATCTTCGTAATGAACATGTTTTGTTATACGCGGGTATGCTTTGATGTGGGCTTGTTTGTGTATACAGGTTATTGAACGGGAACTGCTTGAAGCTGTTGGGATAAAACTGCCTCAAATAAGCATTGGATCGAGGTAGGGTATTTTACACTTCATAGTATTCATTATTTAATTGAAACATGTTTAGAGAGAAATATGTTTGCTTGTTTTCTTTGTTGCTAGATATCATTAGATACTAGGGAGATCAGTCTTGTCTGCAAGAATGATTTATCCAGTCAACAATAATGATAAAGAAATCACTTAATAAACACTAAAAAATCAAGGCGAAAGTAGGGCTAGCAGAAGAAATACAAATTGTTTTCAGAACCATAGAAAACATTGATCATTCAGTAAACAAAAAAAAAAGCAACTTTGGAAATATCAAAACAAAGTGGGTTTTTAGCCTAAGGAGGATCAATGTAGGCTAGAGTGGGAGACAATGTGTTGCAATGCACTATATCTAAGCTAAGGCTGCTTTGTAGCACATTGTGTCAAGACCAACACTGGGTTGGTGCTAGAGAATCAAATCAAGAAACATTCAAGCACACTTTTTGACCAAAAGCACTTCAAAAATCCTGAAATAAAATCAATGAAATCAAGAAAAGTCTACTAGGATGTCATATGATAAGGATAATATACCAGGAACAAAATTCTCTCCCCAGTATGGTCGCTAGTTTGTTATATGGAATTTTCATTTGTGGATAAACACATTTTCCCAAACAAAGTAGTTTAACCTTTTCCTATAGTAGATAGATGGTATGAAGGAACTTACTTGTAGTCTTTGACTTCATTGATCTCCTTTGAATTCCTCCTGTCGCTCCCACTTGAATGGAATCAGCTCAATTGGTACCTGTGTCAATAGAAATAGAAACAAAAAAAGATCAAAGCATACATGATCTATCTACTATAAACCAATGGAATCGACAACATTGAAACACATAATCATCATAGATATGATCAAGAATATGAGAAAGGAATAAAGAACTTTATTAATGTAGAAGGAAGAGTTTCACCCAATACCGTTTGATCCTATGTCACTCCTCCAACTTCAGTGCAATCCTTGTCACACCAAAAGTACACGACTCCAATAGCATAACATTGCTTGACATGAACTCAAATATCAAACCAATGGAATTTCTCTACAATCTTCAAATTCTGGCCCCTTGATCACTATGATGAGTGCTCAATTTATAGGGAAATGGAGGTGGTTTTGTCAAAAATGAGGGTATTTAATGGCCTTCCAAACTTGGAGTTAGTTTCCATGGAACAAAGGATGAGAGGATAAGAGTTTAATTGATCCTTAGTCTATCCAAATTCGAGCTCATAGGAGGAGATAAGAGATGGGATTTGTCTAGAATGATCTAGAATCAAGGAATATTCCCAGAACCCTATGTAAATTTTACTCATTCTTGCCCAACGCATGTCAAAGAGGGCCTAAGTCCACTGTAATGCAAGCCAAAATAGGCCTACCTGCTCTGCAGTGTAGTTACCCCTAACCAAGGTTGCACTAGTTTCCCAAGGAAGCTTTTCAACAAGGCTTCATGCTAGGAAACTCTTATAGATGGAAGCATTCAATGAGATGACTTGTCTAGGGAATGTAGAAAATGAATTAGTGTTTGATGAGCCCTAATTGTACTAATTTGAATGTCAGGAGTGATGTGCCCAAAGAGATGTGTAACACCTTCTCCAAGTAGTCAACCTTCTATGTATTTACAAGACAGGGCTTACTCTACCCTTTAAACATCCCTTCATACCAATCTTCCTTCAGCAAAAGAGGTCTTCATCCTACTTGAGGAGATGATAACCCTCACATACTTTGTTTATCAAGTCAATGCCTACGGCCTACTTGAGAAAGGTATCCTAGAAATGCGTCTCACCTAGAAGAGAGATTCCATAACATAATATTACACCCAAAGCTGTAGGTAGCTATAGAGGGAAATCAAACCTACAACAGAAAGAGAAATAGGCAAAAAATAGATCACAGGAAAACCTATACTTCCTCCTAAGAGACTTGACCTCCTACCTGAGGAGCTTGCCTTATGATGAATACCAAATAGATCAAAAAATTGCCCTTGACACCTTCACTAGAGATCTTCCTCTTCTACTACCAAATTCAAAGAGAATAATGAGGAAATGGTGTGTCCAAATGAGGGAGAAGGCACCTCTATTTATATAATTCAATGGAAGACAAGGGATGTGTCTATTGGATTTAATGAGCCGACCTTTATATCAAACTTGTTCCTCTCAAAAAGGGAAATTCAATGGAATGATTACCTCCATCATATGAGATGTCCAAAGTGGAATTTGGCCCTAGTTACCAATTTTAATAGGTATCTCATTTAATCTTTTCGTACATCCACAATTTTACAACACATTATGTATAGTAATGCATAAGGAGATTTAAACACTTTATCAATTTTTCATTGACCTTAGTGAGTACTAGATTGTAAGACCATTTGATCCAGAATGGATCTAGTTTTTCCTCCAGATCAAAGTCTTCAAATACAGTTGAAAGTAGAACCAAGTCAAAGTGCTCATTGATATGATTCCAATGATGTGAACAATGTGTAAATCCCAGTCCGGATGAAGAAGTTAGCCTAATCAAATTTTTTGGGAAAATTAGGGAAAAAGTAAAAAATTCAAATGTCAATGGTCAACAGTCAACCATGTCAACACTTACATCAGCAAGGAGATGTGTCAACCCAGGAATGAGCCATGGCTCCTGGATGATGTCAACAGAGGAGGTAATGTGGTAGATTCTGATTGGTTGATATGGGAAAATCCAGTGCTGAAACATGGAAGCCCAGATTTTTCCCAATATCACCTATTTTGAAAACTTTTGGGGATCCAGGAGGATCAAACCCCTGACTTCCTGAAAGATTGAGTTTTCATTAGAGGGGCTGCACCAGACGGGCTACGGTGGATATTGTTAAGATTATGGATGAAGTTGTATCTAAGTTTATGGGATTAGAGGCGCCAAAAAAAAGGCCAATGGCCGGGGTCAACCCCACGGTCACCAGACCCCTTAGTTTATTTTAGAAGAATGCCACATGCAGTGGGAGGTGTTAAAAAATACGCCATATGTGAATTGACCAAACCACCATATAGCAACAACAAGTGGAAATATATATGGTCAAAGAACAGTTTATGTGTATCAATCCATATCAAAATGTTGGAGGTTCGGGCGGGGGTTTTGACCCACCGACCTCCAACATTATATACCAACACCTTCACACCTGTGGGCTAACCACAATTCCATGAGTGGAGCTTGGTCAACCAAGCCACCAAAACTTTGTTTAATGTTTATGGAGGTGCCGAACCAGTCAAACCACTAGTCCACAGACTAAGGTGGTATTGTGCAGACATAAGTGGTTTTGCAGATGGCAAAGGTGGTTTTTGTTTTCTCCGGGGGTCTAGAGATCACAAAGGCCAAATATGGGAAATTTTATACTCGTTTGACTTGAAATTTTGAGTTGAACGCCTTGCTGAGATCCTTTTTCTCATTTTTCTCTGTTTTTTTGAGCTCATGTCCATAAAATCATTTTGAAGACTAATAAAAGAAGTTACACTAGAAGCTAAGGACCCTGAGAGGCAGCTAGGAAGTCTAGCGAACTTTGTTATCAAATTATTGTTGTGTTTTTATGTTTCATTATGTTTCAATTTGCTTATGTTTTTATGTTATTTGCACTTTTTTCGATCCATTGCACTAAGTAACATAAGAAAACTTCACATACCCTTTTCATTAACGGATCACCATTGTACACTCTTCTAGTCACCGTTGGGTCTCGTTGGTTATATCTCCTTAATTATGATTTAATAGTTGAGGAAACTTTATATAATATGTTAAGAGAATTGTCCAACAACATTAATACATTTACGATATAATTTTTGAAGCTATGTTATCATCATTAAGCAAATTAACTTGGGTCTTGTCCTTATGAACTAGAAATAGAGAAGCTAAATGTGAGCTTCACGTGATTTAATTGTTCTGTAGTGATGTGCCTCAAACTAAAATACCTACCTCCACCTAAGAAAAGTAGCCCAGGATGTCATCCTAATGGCTACTCATACCTCTAGTGTTCTTGTGAACTCCATGATTTCGTGACATCTTACTAAAGCAGGTTGGTATTATGCATAGTGAAAGATAAACTATACATGTATGCATGATTCTATGCACTGAATTTCTAAATCATCTCATGGAGACACAAGAAATACATCAGTAAGTCAATTTCTACACTAATTTAATAAGAAAGAAGCACCCTCCATGTGGAAAAAGATTGGCATCCAACTACAAGGTATATGTTTCGTATTTCCAAGGAGGCTAAGGAAATGGACTAATTATTAAGCAGCCCATAAATACATAAAACATTCATACAATTATGGCATACTATAATCCGTTTCGTGCATACCAAATATCATAACCAACGTGACACTAGAGGTCGTTAATCAGTACAAAAAGGCATTCACTTCTGCTCTACATTTAATCATAGCATCACCAATTGAACAATAGTCACTATATAGGGAAAACCTATGAAAATGTTCATCAAATAATAGTGAATTGTTATGTAACTGCTACAAGAATTTCACACAACAATTAGTGGTAGTTCCAAATATAGCATTCAAAAAAAGAACAACATTTGTCCACCAACAATTCATATATAGCAGCAGATGGCTTGTAAACATTGAGACTGTCTAATATGGGTGAAATAGTAGCATCCTATGTGAAATTCTCATTCCAGCATTTATCCAATAGTAGTTTATATATAGTACATTGAGACTATGATATAGGTGGATGACTTCATAATTTTAAGCCTACAAGAATTACTTGCTATCTTACTGTCTACATGAAAAATCCAAATTAGAAGCACAAAAACCAATTTATCAAGAGTCCATTGTATATAGGCAGATCACTATTTGCAGTCTTTAAAAGGAACACATGTTACCACAGTTACCAATTACCCATAATAGAATTAAATCCTGTCATAGCCAGTGCACATAAACAATGCATTTACTTTCAAAAAATCATTATTGTTTTTCAAGAATCACATACATTCATTTACATTACCTGCAATTGTTGACCATGCATTCAAAATATTTTCATTCAAACATATGTATATGGCATGTTTTACTAACTTTCGCAATGATTATATATGTGTAAAGTGATCAAATAATTATACCATGACTGAACCATCAACTTGACTTCTACCTACATGTAGGAAGACTAGGGTCATTATACACATGCATTCACAACAACAACAAAGGACATAATCACAAAGAATCAAAAATAAAATGGAATTATGGAAGCTGTAACAAGGATTCTTGAAAAATAAGACAAAGAGGAGGAAAAGGATGTTGCCATTTGTTCAAGTTTCAACCTGTTTTAACTGATAATTTAGCAGATATCGATATGAATATCTACCAAAGAAGCTTACTAGATGGCTATATGGGATCCTTGTATGATAGTATTGTGAAAAATGAAATCAATATGAAGATGATAATTTGATGCCACAAAATAAACTTCCCATAAATGCAAATACAATCTTAGATCTAGATAGTATACTAAATATTGTAATTTGTAAAAGGGGAGAAGAAAAGGCTTTGGAAATGAGTGATGGTCTCATTCATCACATGCAAGAGTAGCCTAAGGAAAAAAGTTTGCAGCTATGATTAAGTGAATTTAGTAATGTCATGATGCAATGATCTATTGTAGATTGAGTATCCTAAATAAAATGTAACATAACTCTTATTGTGGGAGTTGGAGGTCTATGTAATATGCTACTAAAAATGTGGTAATCTTAAGATTCATGGTGGAGGTTTGTTGGTTTTCAATGCTAGAAGCATTTAGTGTTCCTTTTGACAAAAGTGATGATGAAATGGTCATCTACCAGTGCCTTGAAGGTTTCCATAATGCAACTCATGTTACCTCTGACATATGCATGCAAGCACAACGAGATGTTTTGGTGACTTGTTTGGCAAAATTCACATATCGACACTCTGTTTTTGACATCAAGCATAAAAATATCGATGAAATCGAGGTTAGTAGCACCCGTCGACATGTATCTCCTCACCTTTGGAAATGGGTTCTTTTATTTTATAAAGGAGTTTGGAATGGAGAGAAAGGGTTGAATATGATCATCAGTTGTTTAGGGAAGTTCATCCATGACATGGAAAAATATATTTCAAGCTCATGCATTCATGCAAAGTAGTCAACTTCTAAAATGATTTCATTGTATATGAGATAAAATGAAGCATACAAATCTTCATATAATTTGGTTAAAAACATTGTTGGTTTATAGATGCAAATGTATGGATTTGACTTGACTAACCATCGTACAAATTAAGTATGATTTGTTAGTTTATAGATGCAAATGTATGGATTTGGCTTGACTAACTTTCTTAGAAATTAATTATGCTTCGTTGGTTTATAGATGCAAATGTATGGATTTGGCTTGACAAACTATCTTACAAATTAAATATGATTTCTAGAATGATTGTGAAACTCTTGCTTCTACTGGTGCGTATACAGTAATATTTGTTTCACTTTGTTGATGTGGATGATAAGCACTTTCAGCACATTCAACACTTGATAAGCACATCCACACTTCATTCAATCATCAAACAAATCCACAATGATTTAGAAAGAATACTTACTAGGTAAACTGATGCTCATCCATGAAACCCTAATAACGAGTCATCCACCAAACTTGAGAATTCATACATAAATCATATCTCCAAGAGGTTGCATAAGTCATTCATCCATACTGAACTAGTAAACAAAGAAGTAGACAAGTAGTAGTAATCATCCACAAGTAGTAATCACAAAATGAGGTGAGTGATTCCCTTATTTATACAAGTGAAACCAAGCACTTTACTTCTATAAGGTTAAAACTTACTATCCACCAAAGGCCATCTTTAGTCAAATTAATTTTCTTAAATTGTCAACATAAATTATTGAACAGGGCATGTATATTGATGAAGCACAAGCGACTGTATATGCTAGAAGTTATTTCATGTCGTTAAGATTTTTATGTTATTTATAAAGTTTAAATTTAGAATTAGTATGGAGATGGTGTTACTATCTATATTATAGTATTGTCTGTAAAATGTGTTAGTTGATTATTCTAAAATTAATCTCAATTAAATAAAGTTTTTTGGATGGTTGAAGAGTGATTCTAAAGTCTACTCTGTTAGATTGTTTTTTATCTTATTTTGAAATTTATGATGAAGCCAAACTAGACTAACTATGAAATCATGTGCAAAAGAGATCTACTTTATCGAATTGTGAATGAATGATGCTTTAATTTAGTTGCCAAGAAAAAGACTGTCACTCTTTAACTATTGCAGCTTCACTAATGCAAAAGTAAAACAAGAACTAAATTCATAATCTATAAAACAACCAAACAATGAAATGAGATAGTTGAATTATATTAGGTAGAAAGAAAATAAAATGATCAAACTATGTTAGGTAGAAAGAAAATGAAATAACTGAATTATGTTAGGTAGAAAGCAAATGAAATTGTTGATGCAGATATCAATTTCATTGCAAATTCCATTCGACTGCATCTTAAAATATAAATCACAGCATCCATAATTTAACTCTAAGAAATCAAAGGAAATTTGTTTGCAATGGATCAAAGACCCAAACTAGACGTAGGGGCCCTACATGATACAATAAACAACTTTAATGAACACAACATGGAAAGTATGAACCAAAGTCTATTAATCGAAAATAGTTTTAACAAGATGTTCTTCAAAATTACATACATCGGCATACACCAAAACACAGAGCGAACATTTTTCCTATAACATTTCTTCAAATAACAACATGAGAATTTTAAGCCTAAGTATCTTTATTGTGATCCATATTAAACCAAATTACATCTCTTAATCATTGATTTACTATTTAGAAAATAAAATCGATAATATTTCGTGAAATTTAGACTATGTTTCGGCATACGATCTTGCAGTTGACTTTGAGATTGACCGCATTGCAATGCAATTATCTTAAAGGATTGGCTCAAGAGAATGGGAAAGAATCCAGGAGGGGATCATTCCTAATCTATCCATATCTTCTTTTGCTAAGTTGGTGCACTCAGACCCTACCAACAATGGAGGTAGATGTAGATCTGTGGATTAGTTGTAGAATCAGATCAATTACATAGATGAATACAAAATTTAATAAAGCAATAAGGTATATGGACAAAATATGAAAAAGAGCACATGTAAATGCTTACCTTAACAAAACCTTATGTTTATTGCATTTATTTAGGTGATAGGGATAGGAACAAGGAAGAAGTATGGACAAAAAGGGTGTCAAAGCAGTCCTTGGACTCTACATTCCCTCATGTTGGAGGTTTTGTATGTCCTCATACAACTCATTATTGTCATTCCCTTGTGCCTTATAGTTATCACATTCACGATTGACTCTCTTCTTCTTTATGGCAACCACTGGGATTCTTGGTTTCTTCTTGAGGATTTTATATTTTAGGTTGATGATATCTCTTTGCATTGCCCTATTTTATTTCTTCAACTTCTTGTTCTTTTTGTACCATAAACTCAAGTGAAGAATAAGGTTGTCACTCTTGATAATATGAATCCCATTCTATGTTTTTAGTGTTGATTTGCATTTTTTATGTATCTGTTCAATGCCTCCAACTCAAATATTTCTTGCTTTAAAACATTAGATGTTGAAGGTTCTTGTGGCTCATTGAAATTATTACTTACTTCTCGTGGACTTTGGATTGACTCTTTAGTTGTTGCTTCCTTGCTTTCTAATGACTCTATGTAGTCATAAATTTCTTGTTGAACAAGATCAACACCTAGACTGTGTATTGGACTTCTTGGAGGTGAATTGAAGGGGCGTGGTGACAATTTTGATGATTCTCCTGGAGAGTCTTCAAGGTCTTCATTCTTCCCTTTCTCCTCAAGATCGATATACTCTACAACTCCTGAGATTTCTTGTTGTATTGTGTTCAATTTGGTACTTCTTCTTAGACCTGTGATTGGTAATCCCTGAGTTTTCTTATTTTTAGCTTGTGGAATTTGTTTTTGAGGAAGGATATTGGTTTGGGATAAATCCTTTGTTCCTTTGCCAACTTTATTTCTTCTAAGGTTCCTTTTTTTTATTTTTTGCAAAATATCTACTATGGGTAGTTCATCTTCTAATAATTCCTATTGAGACTGGGGTTATTGTTCTTTTATTGTTTGCATATTTTTCTTCCTTCCCTTAAGGGTTCTACTACCACTGGGTTGTTCAGGGCCTCTCTCTTCCAAATGATTTCTTACTAGAAACTTTTCCCAGTTATCACCTATATTCAGAAGGTGAAACTCAATCAAGATTTTTATCAATCCATGATGGTACATGGTATTGTCTATGGATTGAATTTTCTTTTGAACATTCATGGACATTTTCTTAAGACTATGCAAGATGAAGTATGGAAGATTCATTTGGTGTTCCTCAAGAAAATTCATCATTATCATAATGTGGTAGAAAAACATGCATCCAAATAGACCTTCACAAGTAATAAGTTTCTGATGTACAAGGATAAAATTACTCCATTTACTATTAAGCATTATACTAGGAATACCTTTTCTGAAGATGGTGGTGTCCATATTTAGTTTTTTCAAGAAAAATTTCCAATACTACCCATTGATTCCTTTGTTTTTGAATCATTTTTCTCCACTTCTGGGTAATTCGATAGCTTCTACAATCAAGGATTATGCTATGGTGAACTTGATGCCTCCTATTTCAACCTCAGTTCCATCAAAAGAATGTGAAATAGTCTTCATTACCTCCCTCTAGAAAGCATCAAATTTCTCTATGAATTGTAACCACTATACTTTATGCAATATTTCCCTGGTCTAAGGATATCCTTCCAAGAACTTCTTTCCTACTGGTTTTGTTCAGACAATAACACCCATTATGGAAGATGCTTCATCTCAAGGATTGTTTACTTCACAGGGAAAAATGTTGTTGGTAGGGTTCTGTTTAGTGGTAGAGAGATGGAGAGGCTATGTGAATTTGAAGAAATGAGAGAACAAGTAAATTATAATGAAGGTTGCATAAATGAGTTAACCATTAGAGTGCATTCAAATTAATTATTTGGCGATTACTTTGATAGATTCGGAATGGGGACAAAACAGGAGTTAAAATGGTGAGTTATGATGATTTTGACAACTCACCATCACCCACGATTTGCAATGATTTGGTTTTATTTCAGTAGTGATATGTCCTCATAGTTCATATATGCAATATATTAACCCTTATTGTAAGATTAAAGTATCACATACCTTTGACTAATTTGCTAACATTATTTGTCCTTTGATATCTTCTATAGGTACTCTTCACTATCAATTATCCTTCAATTCAAGTCACTAAGTGTTCTTGTCAAATTGATCACAAAAATCATATTAGAGCTTCAGAAACTCACCGAAGCTGCAGAAAATTACTAATTCTATAGATGAGAAAAAAAGCTTTAGGAAAGGGGAATTTTTTTTTATGGAAAAGAGAGAATTAAGGTGCCAACACGAGTTGGTTTTCAATTCAAATTCTCTGTATAAGCATGCCAACAACATGTTGGTTTCATGTTTATATATTATTATATTTAATTATTATATATTATATATTATATATATAGATATGAAAATAAAATTTCTAAGGTGGAAAAGAAGAAGAATTCTTCTCAACCATCTTCAATTCTTAATTACCTTGGAAAATTTTCATAAATTCTTCTTTCGTCAATGGCTTCCGATAAAGTCTAAGTTGATGTCCAGTCACTAAAAGAGGAATTTTCTCTTCATTAATAGTCTTGATTCTAATTTCACCATTCTCAAAGATATTTTCAACTTCATAAGGTCCAAGCCAGTGAGTTTGGAATTTTCCTTGGAAACTCTTGAACTTTGAATCGATGAGTAATTCCCAATATTCCGGATGAAATTTCCTTTTTTTAATGTGCTTATCATGTCATCTCGATCTTTGTTGTTGAACTAGGCTTGTCTTCTGTAGGGATTCTTGTCTTATTTCATCAAGCTCATTAAGTTGTCTCATCCTTTTCTTTTATGCTTCTGATAAGTCAAGATCCAACTGGACTATTGTTTTATAGGTTTGGATCTGGAACTCTATTGGAAGTAAGACTTGCTTCCCATAAACAAGTTCATAGGGAGTATATCCTGTATTACTTCTCCATGTAGTTCTATAAGCCCACAAAGCTTTTGGAAGCTTTTTTGCCCAGTCCTTCCTATGTACGTGTACCGTCTTGGCAAGAATTGCTTCAATCACCTTATTTGTAGATTCAACTTTTCCATTGGTTTGTGGATGGTATGGAGTGGACTTTTGATGCTTGATTTTGTACTGCTCCACAAGCTTCTACACTAATCTCGATGTAAACTGTGTTCCTTGATCTGTTACAATTTCTCTTGGAACACCAAAACAAGTGAAAATATCCTCAAAAAGAAAGGAAACTACAACATTTTCAGTACCAAAAGAATGATTTAGCTTCTACCCATTTAGTGACATAATCAGTACATACCAGAATATACCTTTTTTTCTTTGAAGGTGGACTAATTGAACCAACAAAATCTAGTGCCCATTTTTTAAATTGTTCAATGAGTACCTATGGATGTAATGGCATTTCATTTGAAAAAGTTGGTTTTCCCATTCTCTTATAATTGTCACAACTTTTAACATATTCCTTGGTATCCTTGAAAATGGAAGGCCAATAATATCCTAAAAGTAGGACTTTATAAGTAATTCTTTTGTCGAAAAAATGCCCTCCACATGGTTCATCATGGTAGGTTTTACGTATTTATGGTGTTTCATCCTCTCGAGTACATCTTATGATGATGAGATTTGGTCTTATTTTTTATAATTATTTGTTTATCCATGAATAAGATGTGTTATTGTGAACTATCCTCCTTTTTTCCCTAGGAGACAAATGGAATGGGATTTTCCCTGTAGCTAAATAGTTAGCAATATTTACCTACCAAGGTGACTTAGTATATACTGAAAAAACATATTCCTTAAGAAATTTATCCTGTATAGGTTTATCATTATTATCATTTTGAATTCTAGATAAAAAGTCAAGAAATGTATTATGTTTTCCAAGTCTATCAAGAATGGTGATGTTGAATTCTTGTAACAATAAGAGCCATCTGGTTATTCTTCCCTTAGTGTTTGGTTTATTCATTAGGCATATAATGGAAGAATGGTCTATGTGAATGAAATTTTCATAGCCAGTTATGTAATGCCTAAATTTTTTATTTTGGCATGAACTAAAACTAAAAACTCATTCTCAGTTACAGTGTAATTTAGCTCTATAGGAGATAAATTTTTACTAGTATAATAGATTGGATAAGGAGTAAGGTATTTTTTCCCTAATGCAACTCGTAAGTTTGTATCTGAAGCATCAGCTGATATATGGAAAGGCAATTTCCAAATAGGTCCTTTTAAGATAGGTGCCTCAAAAATTCTCTTTTTCAAAGATTCAAAGGTAGCTTGACAATTAGAATTCCAACTGAATTCACAATCCTTGATAAGTAGTTTAAATAGTGGAGATGAAATTTTTGTGAATTTTTCTATAAATTTTATATAATATCCATTAAAACCAAGAAAACTCCTAAGATCGTGTTGACAGTTTGGCACTGATAGTTTAGAAATGACCTCGATAGTAGATGAGTCTACTGTAATTCCATCTCCTGAAATATGGTGACTAAAACAATTCCTCATTAAAAACCATAAAACATTCTCATGAATTAAAAAAGATTTGTCTTTTACACTTTTAAAAAAAAATAAATTTTCAAGTGCTTCATTAAAAGAATCTCCATAAACTATGAAATCATCCATATACACATCCATACAATCAAGAATAATATTAGAGAAAATTCCCAGGATTTCTCTTTGGAATGTTGTCAGATAATTTCATAATCCAAAGGGAAGTACTCAGTAAGTATACATTCCCCATGGATAGGTAAATGTGGATTTATCTTGATATTCAAGTGTTACATGAATCTGGTTATCTCCACTAAAACCATCCAAAAAAGAAAAATACTTTTTCCCTGTGAATGTGTCTAAGACTTGATCTATGAAAGGAAGTGAAAAGTGGTATCTTAATGTTGCATTATTCAATTCCCTGTAATTGATGCACACCCTCCATTTTTAATTTTTCTTTGGAACAATTACTAGGGGAAAAACCCACAGACTATCTAATATTGGATAGAAAAAAATTACATTTAGGAGCTTTTGTAATTCCTCCTTAACAATTTCTTTTAAATTTGGGTTCATTCTTCATTGTGGTTGTCTAACTGCTCTTGCACTTTGTTGAATGTTGATATGATGTATTCAAGTCTTAGGATGAATTCCTCTCATATTAATGTATTCCCATGCATAAGCATAATAATGTTTCTGTAAAACTTCTACGAGTTGATTCTTTTGTAATTCTTCCAAGTTTTCATTAACATTCAAAGTTTTACCTGGAAAAATTTCTATTAAATAATTCCCAAGCTTCTCCATGGAGAGAAATGATACTTATCTAGATGAGAGATATTCATTTTGACTATGGTCATAATGTGAGGAAGATTCATTATTTTCCAATAGATTTAAAATTTGGTCCTCCTCTCTTACTTGTTTAGTAGTGAAAACAGGTTGTGTATCATCATCATCATCTATCCATTCCTCATTCTCCATTTCTGTTGTTGTTCTTGTAGGTGGGTATAATGTAAATTTCTTTGTATAATTTCCATCTGAGATAAACATGTCACCTGATATACAACTGCTGAAGGCATCAGTTGTAGCTAACCAAGGTCTTCCTAGGATTAATGGATGTCCTCCTAAATTATTCTTGGGTGCTAAGACCACGAAATCAATAGGATATTCCCAACAATCTAAGGATACACAAACATCTTACAACACACCATTAGGTTTAATCACAGACCTATATGTTAATTGTAATAGTGTTGATGTGTATTGAAGGTTAAGAAGCCTAAGTGAATCCATAACTTGTCTACTCATTATGTTTATGGCTGCTCCTAGATCAATCAATGTGTTTGGTATTTCAATTCCATTGATGTGCATTTTTACAATGGGGCTCCCTGGATCTAGATATTTTTGGATTGGCATTTTCACCATGATGATGTCTGCAATTTTCTTGAGTAAATGAATTCTTTTTATGTCTTTTATTTTTCTTCCTGATCTTTGAGTACGTCATTCCTTAATCGTTTTTAGAAATACTTGTACTTCTTTTATGGATTGTGTTGACAACTAATCATAGGTATTGGGTGAACAACTGTAACTAGTATAAATAAATAGTAGAGAAAATGAAGAATCATCAGGAGATGAACTGAATAGTCACTCCCTCTTATATATAATAATGAACAACCTGAATGAATAATATGATTACATTTTGAGGAGTTACCTCCTAGTCTGACATGGTATCAGAGCTAGCGCCATTTTTGACTTCCCTCTGTACTTTGTAAGTCCCTTCATCCTATGTTCTACCTATTTTATAGAACTTACCTCTTGATAACTTGCAACTACTGCCCCTGTCTGGCAACTGCTGTAGACATTCGGTTGGTTATGTGAGGCAACTGCTCCACAAGCGTAGTTGAGGTATATTGTTTCATAGTGTCAAACACGAGTGCGATGAATGCAATTCTCTTATGATTGTGTATCGTCGTTCTAGACCCTAATCGAGTATTTTTCTTTGTTCATAAATTTTATTTATAAATCACAGCCAATTAGTGTTGAGCTTTAATAATCATTTTTAGCGCTAAACCTTTCCTTAGGCACCTTTATAAAAATTATTAATTAAGCATGTGGGTGATATTGATAAGTGGGAAGTGGTATCTCATGCGCTCAAGGCTGTAAATGGTATTCCTAAAATTCATGCGATTAACCTTAGCGGGTGACACGTAGCATGGGAAAACCACTTTTCTCGCGCACTCTCGACCTGATATCGATCATGCAAGATTTCACACGAGATTGCGTGACAACCATTCAATTGGATGAGTCACATCGATGGTGGAGATCGTCTGGGTTAGTTGGTGAGTGGACGATGTGATATCCATTGGATCTGGAGAAGTGAGATAATGGCATGGATTGAAGCACTTGATAAAAGGAGAAGTCAATGAGGGGCCAACAGTAATGGGTCAGATAAGTGGGACCTTAAGGGGGAAAATCCACATATAGAACCAGATTTAAGAAGATCCAAGGTGATCATGCAGGAACTTGCAAGAAAGTTAGCTCGAATAGCGGACCCGATAAAATCACTAAAAAAAGTTTGAGGTTCAGAGTGATCAGGCCATTTGTTTAATGCGTAATCAGACGCATATTGTGTCGGAAGATGCATGTGAGTTAATTTAAATTTCGGACGCAATAAGGTTTTATAGAACATGACTAAAACCTCGTTGAGTTCCAACCATCACGACCATTCATTGGTTGACTTATCGGGTGATAATCACATCACAACATGTGTATATTTCCATGAATTGTGTAGATATGCATCTTTGCTAATGAGGTTACAAATTTAATGAGTAGTCGCATTACAAACTACCACCTCATTTTCATACATAGCAGAAGAGCGATTTTTTTTACAAAGTAGATATTTTTAAAATTCACTCATTGATATTTGTTTGGTGGTGGTTCTTAGTGGGAAGCAAAAATATCTTGAGTGGTCTTATAAAGTCCATCACACTCTCATTTTTACTAAGTTGTGGAAAGAAGTGTGTGTTGGAAATGGACACAAAGAGCTAGAACAACCTTCCTCAGACAAGAAATTCTGCATTTGGGAAAATAAGAACAACAAGGCTTATGCATTGATTGTAGCATCCATGAATGAAGAGGTGACTTGACATATTTCGCCATTTTCAAATGATTTCGAAGCCTTACAAAAACTGAAGGAAATCTATGACTCACACTCTACACTTGAAGTTGTTCAACTCATGATTAAATTGTTCACCCTTGAGTTACAAAATAATGATCCTCTTGCTCTTGCTTCAAAAGTAAAATCTATTATGCATGATATCAAATTCACTAATGTTGAACCTCACATTCCTCTAATAGATCTTATCAAGCAACTTTATGCCACTTACTCAAATTATCTTGAGTCATTGCAAGCAAATGGAAACCTCAAAGATATTACCTTTGACTCCCTTACGAAAAAATTTGTTGAAAGAGAGAAAGCTTTTGGGAAGAAGAAAACTCCTCAATCTTCTGAAGAGGTTGTGTGCCTTTCTTATAGAGAGAAGAATCTTGCTCAAAATTCTTCGAGAGGAAGAGGTGTTTGAAGAGGAACATGAAGAAATTTCAGAGGCAGGGGACAGACACTCTCAAGGAGAAAAGTCATATTTACACTACATACACTGCAAAAGAGATGGATCACATGATGCATCCACATGCAAGTTACCTTGGGATAGAATTGACCACGAAAGAAAAAAACACAAAGGTAAAAATAATGACAAGGATAAAGGTATAGGACCTGAATCCGCTCACTATGTTGTGGCACACTGTAATATTGGAGTAAATGAAGACATATTTAATACTTCACTTTCTTCTTGGAAAAAATGATTGGTTTCTTGATTCAGGAGCAACTTGCCACATGAATTTTAGAAGAGATTTTTTTGAAGAATTTACTGATAATGTTGATGGAGTAGTATACTTTGCAAAAAAATCAAAACTCAAGCAATTACGGCTTGGCACAATCAGGCTTAAATTGCCTCGTCTTCCTGAATTTCTTCTGCATCATGTTTTATATCTCCCATAGTTGAGGAGAAACTTGTTGTCCTTGGTCCACATCCTCCAGCAAGGAAACTCCATTCATATGTTTGATGGCAAGCTTGAGATGAGAAAAGCATCAAAACACTCACTTGTTATGATGGGGATAGAAGAAGAAAGGCTTCTCAAGCTGCAGGGAACCTCTGCTCATGCACAAAATTTCTCATAGAATTCTCATTATGAAGAAGGTACATTTCCATCATGTTTATTATGGCATGCTAGATTTGGACACTTGAACTATGATAGCCTCAACTTGTTGAAGAAAAATGGTGTTACTGGTTTGCCTACAATTCTTAGGAAACGTAAGCAATGTGATGCTTGCATTCAAATAACTCCAAAGCATACTGTCTCTATGATGAAGTCAACAAAAATTTTGTTGTATCTAGAGATGTAATATTTCCTGAATCATCCAAAACTGATAATGTTGTTGAGCAGCGACTTGATCACTTGGAAAGACTCACAAATGCAAAATAATTTCAAGAATTTGATAATCAAATTCCACATCTTGAAGGGGGGATTCCAATACTAGATAAACCTACAGAATATTCTTCTGCGGCACTCTCTCCCCTGCATGAAACTCCAACAATGAATGACACCTTTAGTGATGTGATTGATAGAATTATGAGACTCAATCTTGATTCAATCCCAACTCAATCAATGGAACAGCCTGGACCATCTCAGAAAGGTCCCCCAAAGTGTTTGACAAAGAGAATTGAAAGTGTTCATCCTGATGAGGTTGGAAAGACAGGAATTAGAAATTCAACCTGGAAAAATGTAGGTGATCTAGATAACTCTGATTCACCTATTGATATGGATGATTCTTATGATTGTCAATAGAATTTTTCTACAAATTTTGAACCAACTTCCTTCAAAGGAGCTACTTCTCATGATGAATGGAAAGAAGCAATGCAAAATGAGTATGATGCCTTGATAAAGAATGGCACTTGGAAGATTGTTGATCCTCCATTGGGAACCAAACCAATTGGCTGCAAGTGGGTCTATAAGAACAAGTATAAGGCTTACGGCTCACTTGAAAAGCACAAATCTAGGCTCGTGGCAAAATGTTTTACATAGAAGGAACGGGTCGATTATGAGGAGACTTTTCCCTCACAACAAAATTGGCTACCATCCAAGCACTCTTTGCCCTGTCAGCTCAAAATGGTTGGAAAGTCCATCAAATGGATGTAAAAACTGCATTCTTTAGTGGAGATCTAAAAGAGAATGTTTTTATGTCCCAGCCTGAAGGATTTGTTCTAAAAGGACATGAACATAAAGTATGAAAACTTGTGAAATCCTTGTATGGCCTCAAACAAGCACCGCGAGCTTGGTATGGAAAACTACTTGAGCGTTTTCTAAAACTCAATTTCAAACATTATGATATTAATGATGCAACTTTGTTTATCAAGAAGGTTGGAAAAATAGTTGTATAGATTGTGGTATATGTACATGATATTTTGATGATACGGAACGATGAGAGCTACATTGCATCCATAAAGAAGGAATTGACGAAAGGCTTTGAAATGACTAATTTGGGCTATGTTCATTACTATCTTGGTATTGAATTAAGTCAACATCCAAAGTCCATATTCCTTTCTCAAAAGAATTACATCGGATATCTGTTGAACAGGTTTGGCATGAATGAATGTAATCTTATGAATACTCCAATGGAATAAAACTTAAAGCTCACATCCATTGAAAGAAAATAATTTGAGGATGCAACAAAGTATAGAGAACTTGTAGGAAGTCTCAACTACCTAACTACTACCAGACCAAACATTTTGTTTGCTATTGGAATCCTCTCCAGGTTTATGCAAAATCCTTATGAGGGACATCGGTTTTCTACAAAAGGAGTTCTAAAGTAGTTGATGTTGGAAATAATACTGAGAGGGGGGGCGTGAATCAGTATTATGAAGTCAAATAATCCTTTTAAAAAAAACCAAATTGTATACACTACTTCAGTTAATTCAACCTGCGTATATACGCAACTATTCAGAAGTAAAACTGCATATACAGAGCAAACTTTTAATTTACTTAAACTTTCAGATGATGTTTGTTAATTTGAGATGCAGAATCAAATAAACAGTAACCAGAGACAGTAAAACAGAGCAGAAAGACAATCACACACAAGAACACCAGATATAAGTTGGAAACCCAATGTGGGTGAAAACCACCCATTGCAATTCGTCACTATCTTTCTTTAAATTAGAAACTTTTGTTTACAATGTACTGGTGCAGTCCTTTACTAGTATGCAGGCTGCAACCTGCAGAGAGCTACAACTCTCTCTCGTTTTCCAGCTTCTCCTGGAAGGGAGCTACAACCCCCTGAGCTCTTGTACTAGCCAAGATACTGGTACGTAGGCGCTGGCCTACAGAAGCCTACAACCTTCTCTTTCTTCCAGGGACCACGTTTCATCAATTTTCGGACTGGATCCATGAACATCAAATAATCATCAAGAAATTCATCATCAACCAAACTCCTTTTCATCGAATTGTGAATGAATGATGCTTGAATTCAGTTGCCAAGAAAAAGACTGTCACTCTTTAACTATTACAGCTTCACTAATGCAAAAGCAAAAGAAGAACTAAATTCATAATCTATAAAACAACCAAACAGTGAAATGAGATAGTTGAATTATACTAGGTAGAAAGAAAATAAAATGATCAAACTATGTTAGGTAGAAAGAAAATGAAATAACTGAATTATGTTAGGTAGAAAGCAAATGAAATTGTTGATGCAGATATCAATTTCATTGCAAATTCCATTCACAGCATCCATAATTTAACTCTAAGAAATCAAAGGAAATTTGTTTGCAATGAATCAAAGACCCAAACTAGACGTAGGGGCCCTCCATGATACAATAAACAACTTTAATGAACACAACATGGAAAGTATGAACCAAAGTCTATTAATCGAAAATAGTTTTAACAAGATGTTCTTCAAAATTACATACAGCGGCATGCACCAAAACACAGAGTGAACATTTCTCCTATAACATTTCTTCAAATAACAGCATGAGAATTTTAAGCCTAAGTATCTTCATTGTGATCCCTATTAAACCAAATTACATCTCTTAATCATTGATTTACTATTTAGAAAATAAAATCGATAATATTTCGTGAAATTTAGACTATGTTTCGGCATACGATCTTGCTGTTGACTTTGAGATTGACCGCATTGCAATGTGATTATCTTAAAAGATTGGCTCAAGAGAATGGGAAAGAATCCAGGAGGGGATCATTCCTCATCTATCCATATCTTCTTTTGCTAAGTTGGTGCACTCAGACCCTACCAACAATGGAGGTAGATGTAGATCTGTGGATTAGTTGTAGAATCAGATCAATTACATAGATGAATACAAAATTTAATAAAACAATAAGGTATATGTACAAAATATGAAAAAGAGCACATGTAAATGCTTACCTTAACAAAACCTTATGTTTATTGCATTTATTTAGGTGATAGGGATAAGAACAAGGAAGAAGTATGGACAAAAAGGTTGTCAAAGCAGTCCTTGGACTCTACATTCCCTCATGTTGGAGGTTTTGTATGTCCTCATACAACTCATTATTGTCATTCCCTTGTGCCTTCTAGTTATCACATTCACGATTGAATCTCTTCTTCTTTATGGCAACCATTGGGATTCTTGGTTTCTTCTTGAGGATTTTAGGCTGATGATATCTCTTTGCAATTCCCTATTTTATTTCTTCAACTTCTTGTTCTTTTTGTACCATAAACTCAAGTGAAGAATAAGGTTGTCACTCTTGACAATATGAATCCAATTCTATGCTTTTAGTGTTGATTTGCATTTTTTATGTATCTGTTCAATGCCTCAAACTCAAACATTTCTTGCTTTAAAACATTAGATGTTGAAGGTTCTTGTGGCTCATTGAAATTATTACTTACTTCTCGTGGACTTTGGATTGACTCTTTAGTTGTTGCTTCCTTGCTTTTTAATGACTCTATGTAGTCATAAATTTCTTGTTGAACAAGATCAACACCTAGACTGTGTATTGGACTTCTTGGAGGTGAATTGAAGGGGCGTGGTGACAATTTTGATGATTCTCACGGAGAGTCTTCAAGGTCTTCATTCTTCCCTTTCTCCTCAAGATCGATATACTCTGCAACTCCTGAAATTTCTTGTTGTATTGTGTTCAATTTAGTACTTCTTCTTAGAACCGTGATTGGTAATCCCTGAGTTTTCTTCTTTTTAGCTTGTGGATTCTGTTTTTGAGGAAGGACCTTAGTTTGGGATAAATTCTTTGTTCCTTTGCCAACTTTATTTCTTCTAAGGTTCCTTTTTTTTTATTTTCTGCAAAATATCTACTATGGGTAGTTCATCTTCTAATAATTCCTGTTGAGACTGGGGTTATTGTTCTTTTATTGTTTCCATATTTTTCTTCCTTCCCTTAAGGGTTCTACTACCACTGGGTTGTTCAGGGCCTCTCTCTTCCAAATGATTTCTTACTAGAAAATTTTCCCAGTTGTCACCTATATTCAGAAGGTGAAACTCAATCAAGATTTTTATCAATCCATGATGGTACATGGTATTGTCTATGGATTGAATTTTCTTTTGAACATTCATGGACATTTTCTTAAGACTATGCAAGATGAAGTATGGAAGATTCATTTGGTGTTCCTCAAGAAAATTCATCATTATCATAATGTGGTAGAAAAGCATGCATCCAAATAGACCTTCACAAGTAATAAGTTTCTGATGTACAAGGATAAAATTACTCCATTTACTATTAAGCATTATACTAGGAATACCTTTTCTGAAGATGGTGGTGTCCATAATTAGTTTTTTCAAGAAAATTTTCCAATACTCCCCATTGATTCCTTTGGTTTTGAATCATTTTTCTCCACTTCTGGGTAATTCGATAGCTTCTACAATCAAGGATTATGCTATGGTGAACTTGATGCCTCCTATTTCAACCTCAGTTCCATCAAAAGAATGTGAAATAGTCTTCATTACCTCCCTCTAGAAAGCATCAAATTTCTCTATGAATTGTAACCACTATACTTTATGCAATATTTCCTTGGTCTAAGGATATCCTTCCAAGAACTTCTTTCCTACTGGTTTTGTTCAGACAATAACACCCATTATGGAAGATGCTTCATCTCAAGGATTGTTTACTTGACAGGGAAAAATGTTGTTGGTAGGGTTCTGTTTAGTGGTAGAGAGATGGAGAGGCTATGTGAATTTGAAGAAATGAGAGAACAAGTAAATTATAATGAAGGTTGCAGAAATGAGTTAACCATTAGAGTGCATTCAAATTAATTATTTGGCAATTACTTTGATAGATTCGGAATGGGGACAAAACAGGAGTTAAAATGGTGAGTTATGATGATTTTGACAACTCACCATCACCCACGATTTGCAATGATTTGGTTTTATTTCAGTAGTGATATGTCCTCATAGTTCATATATGCAATATATTAACCCTTATTGTAAGATTAAAGTATCACATACCTTTGACTAATTTGCTAACATTATTTGTCCTTTGATATCTTCTACAGGTACTCTTCACTGTCAATTATCCTTCAATTCAAGTCACTAAGTGTTCTTGTCAAATTGATCAGAAAAATCATATTAGAGCTTCAGAAACTTACTGAAGCTGCAGAAAGTTACTAATTCTGTAGATGAGAAAAAAAGCTTTAGCAAAGGGGAATTTTTTTTTATGGAAAAGAGAGAATTTAAGGTGCCAACATGAGTTGGTTTTCAATTCAAATTCTCTGTATAAGCATGCCAACAACATGTTGGTTTCATGTTTATACATTATTATTATTATATTAATAATATATTATATATATATAAAATTATATATATATATAATATATATATATATATATTATAATATATATATATATAGAAATAATATATTAGGAAAATAAATTCTAAGGTGGAAAAGAAGAAGAATTCTTCTCAACCATCTTTAATTCTTAATTATCTTGGAAATTTTCAATAAATTCCTATTTTGTCAATGGCTTCCAATAAAGTCTAAGTTGATGTCCAGTCACTAAAAGAGGAATTTTCTCTTCATTAATAGTATTGATTCTAATTTCACCATTGTCAAAGACATTTTCAACTTCGTAAGGTCCAAGCCAGTGAGTTTGGAATTTTCCTTGGAAACTCTTGAACTTTGAATCGATGAGTAATTCCCAATCTTCCGGATGAAATTTCCTTTTTTTAATGTACTTATCATGTCATCTCGATCTTTGTTGCTGAACTAGGTTGGTCTTCTGTAGGGATTCTTGTCTTATTTCATCAAGCTCATTAAGTTGTCTCATCCTTTTCTTTTGTGCTTCTAATAAGTCAAGATCCAACTGGACTATTATTTTATAGGTTTGGATCTGGAACTCTATTGGAAGTAAGACCTACTTCCCATAAACAAGTTCATAGGGAGTATATCCTGTATTACTTCTCCATGTAGTTCTATAAGCCCACAAAGCTTCTGGAAGCTTTTTTGCCCAGTCCTTCCTATGTACGTGTACCGTCTTGGTAAGAATTGCTTCAATCACCTTATTTGTAGATTCAACTTTTCCATTGGTTTGTGGATGGTATGGAGTGGAC
Organism: Pinus taeda; assembly: GCA_000404065.3. NCBI lineage: Eukaryota > Viridiplantae > Streptophyta > Pinopsida > Pinales > Pinaceae > Pinus > Pinus taeda. The sequence goes on from APFE030092501.1 coordinate 267,463, forward strand.
TTTTGATGCTTGATTTTGTACTGCTCCACAAGCTTCTACACTAATCTCGATGTAAACTGTGTTCCTTGATCTGTTACAATTTCTCTTGGAACACCAAAACAAGTGAAAATATCCTCAAAAAGAAAGGAAACTACAACATTTTCAGTACCAAAAGAATGATTTAGCTTCTACCCATTTAGTGACATAATCAGTACATACCAGAATATACCTTTTTTTCTTTGAAGGTGGACTAATTGAACCAACAAAATCTAGTGCCCATTTTTTAAATGGTTCAATGAGTACCTATGGATGAAATGGCATTTCATTTGAAAAAGTTGGTTTTCCCATTCTCTTATAATTGTCACAACTTTTTAACATATTCCTTGGTATCCTTGAAAATGGAAGGCCAATAATATCCTAAAAGTAGGACTTTATAAGTAGTTCTTTTGTCGAAAAAATGCCCTCCACATGGTTCATCATGGTAGGTTTTACGTATTCATGGTATTTCATCCTCTCAAGTACATCTTATGATAATGAGATTTGGTCTTGTTTTGTACAATTATTTGTTTATCCATGAATAAGATGTGCTATTGTGAACTATCCTCCTTTTTTCCCTAGGAGACAAATGGAATGGGATTTTCCCTATAGCTAAATAGTTAGCAATATTTACCTACCAAGGTGATTTAGTAGATACTGAAAAAGTATATTCCTTAAGAAATTTATCCTGTATAGGTTGATCATTATTATCATTTTGAATTCTAGATAAAAAGTAAAGAAATGTATTATGTTTTCCAGGTCTATCAAGAATGGTGATGTTGAATTCTTGTAACAATAAGAGCCATCTGGTTATTATTCCCTTGGTGATTGGTTTATTCATTAGGCATATAATGGAAGAATGGTCTATGTGAATGAAATTTTCATAGCCAGTTATGTAATGTCTGAATTTTTTAATGGCATGAACTAAAACTAAAAACTCATTCTCAGTTACAGTGTAATTTAGCTCTATAGGAGTTAAATTTTTACTAGTATAATAGATTGGATAAGGAGTAAGGTCTTTTTTCCCTAATGCAACTCGTAAGTTTGTATCTGAAGCATCAGCTGATATATGGAAAGGCAATTTCCAAATAGGTCCTTTTAAGATAGGTGCCTCAAAAATTCTCTTTTTCAAAGTTTCAAAGGTAGCTTGACAATTAGAATTCCAACTGAATTCACAATCCTTGATAAGTAGTTTAAATAGTGGAGATGAAATTTTTGTGAATTTTTCTATAAATTTTATATAATATCCATTAAAACCAAGAAAACTCCTAAGATCGCGTTGACAGTTTGGCACTGATAATTTAGAAATGACCTCGACAGTAGATGAGTCTACCGTAATTCCATCTCCTGAAATATGGTGACCTAAAACAATTCCTTCATTAAAAATCATAAAACATTTCTCATGAATTAACAAAAGATTTGTGTCTTTACATATTATTAAAAAAAAATCTAAATTTTCAAGTGCTTCATTAAAAGAATCTCCATAAACTATGAAATCATCCATATACACATCCATACAATCAAGAATAATATTAGAGAAAATTCCCAGGATTTCTCTTTGGAATGTTGTCAGATCATTTCATAATCCAAAGGGAAGTACTCAGTAAGTATACATTCCCCATGGATAGGTAAATGTGGATTTATCTTGATATTCAAGTGTTACATGAATCTGGTTATATCCACTAAAACCATCCAAAAACGAAAAATACTTTTTCCCTGTGAATGTGTCTAAGACTTGATCTATGAATGGAAGTGAAAAGTGGTATCTTAATGTTGCATTATTCAATTCCCTGTAATCGATGCACACCCTCCATTTTAAATTTTTCTTTGGAACAATTACTAGGGGAAAAACCCACGGACTATCTAATATTGGATAGAAAAAAATTACATTTAGGAGCTTTTGTAATTCCTCCTTAACAATTTCTTTTAAATTTGGGTTCATTCTTCATTGTGGTTGTCTAACTGCTCTTGCACTTTGTTGAATGTAGATATTATGTATTCAAGTCTTAGGATGAATTCCTCTCATATTAATGTATTCCCATGCATAAGCATAATAATGTTTCCGTAAAACTTCTATGAGTTGATTCTTTTGTAATTCTTCCAAGTTTTCATTAACATTCAAAGTTTTACCTGGAAAAATTTCTATTAAAGAATTCCCAAGTTTCTCCATGGAGAGAAATGATACTTATCTAGATGAGAGATATTCATTTTGAATATGGTCATAATGTGAGGAAGATTCATTTTTTTCCAATAGATTTAAAATTTGGTCCTCCTCTCTTACTTGTTTAGTAGTGAAAACAGGTTGTGTATCATCATCATCATCTATCCATTCCTCATTCTCCATTTCTGTTGTTGTTCTTGCATGTGGGTATAATGTAAATTTCTTTGTATAATTTCCATCTGAGATAAACATGTAAACTGATATACAACTACTGAAGGCATTAGTTGTAGCTAACCAAGGTCTTCCTAGGATTAATGGATGTCCTCCTAAATTATTCTTGGGTGCTAAGACCATGAAATCAATAGGATATTCCCAACAATCTAAGGATACACAAACATCTTACAACACACCATTAGGTTTAATCACAGACCTATATGTTAATTGTAATAGTGTTGATGTGTATTGAAGGTTAAGAAGCCTAAGTGAATCCATAACTTGTCTACTCATTATGTTTATGGCTGCTCCTAGATCAATCAATTTGTTTGGTATTTCAATTCCATTGATGTGCATTTTTACAATGGGGCTCCCTGGATCTAGATATTTTTGGATTGGCATTTTCACCATGATGATGTCTGCAATTTTCTTGAGTAAATGAATTCTTTTTATGTCTTTTATTTTTCTTCCTGATCTTTGAGTACGTCATTCCTTAATCGTTTTTAGAAATACTTGTATTTCTTTTATGGATTGTGTTGACAACTAATCATAGGTATTGGGTGAACAACTGTAATTAGTATAAATAAATAGTAGAGAAAATGAAGAGTCATCGAGAGATGAACTGAATAGTCACTCCCTCTTGTATATAACAATGAACAACCTGAATGAATAATATGATTACATTTTGAGGAGTTACCTCCTAGTCTGACATGGTATCAGAGCTAGCACCATTTTTGACTTCCCTCTGTACTTTGTAAGTCCCTTCATCCTATGTTCTACCGATTTTATAGAACTTACCTCTTGATAACTTGCAACTACTGCCCCTGTCTGGCAACTGCTGTAGACGTTCGGTTGGTTATGTGAGGCAACCGCTCCACAAGCGTAGTTCAGGTATATTGTTTCATAGTGTCAAACATGAGTGCGATGAATGAAATTCTCTTATGATTGTGTATCGTCGTTCTAGACCCTAATTGAGTACTTTTCTTTGTTCATAAATTTAATTTTAAATCACAGCCAATTAGTGTTGAGCTTTAATAATCATTTTTAGCGCTAAACATTTCCTTAAGCACCTTTATAAAAATTATTAATTAAGCATGTGGGTGATATTGATAAGTGGGAAGCGATATCTCATGCACTCAAGGCTGTAAATGGTATTCCTAAAATTCATGCGATTAACCTTAGCGGGTGACACGTAGCATGGGAAAACCACTTTTCTCGTGCACTCTCGACCTGATATCGATCATGCAAGATTTCACATGAGATTGCGTGACAACCGTTCAATTGGACGAGTCACATCGATGGTGGAGATCGTCTGGGTTAGTTGGTGAGTGGACGATGTGATATCCATTGGATCTGGAGAAGTGAGATAATGGCATGGATTGAAGCACTTGATAAAAGGAGAAGTCAATGAGGGGCCAACAGTGATTGGTCAGATAAGTGGGACCTTAAGGGGGAAAATCCACATATAGAACCAGATTTAAGAAGATCCAAGGTGATCATGCAGGAACTTGCAAGAAAGTTAGCTCGAGTAGCGGACCCAATAAAATCACTAAAAAAATTTTGAGGTTCAGAGTGATCAGGCCATTTGTTTAATGCGTAATCAGACGCATATTGTGTCAGAAGATGCATGTGAGTTAATTTAAATTTCGGACGCAATAAGGTTTTATAGAACATGACTAAAACCTCGTTGAGTTCCAACCATCACGACCATTCATTGGTTGACTTATCGGGTGATAATCACATCACAACATGTGTATATGTCCATGAATTGTGTAGATATGCATCTTTGCTAATGAGGTTACAAATTTAACGAGTAGTCGCATTACAAACTACCACCTCATTTTCATACATAGCAGAAGAGCGATTTTTTTTACAAAGTAGATATTTTAAAATTCACTCATTGATATTTGTTTGGTGGTGGTTCTCAGTGGGAAGGAGAAATATCTTGAGTGGTCTTATAAAATCCATCACACTCTCATTTTTACTAAGTTGTGGAAAGAAGTGTGTGTTGGAAATGGACACAAAGAGCTAGAACAACCTTCCTCAGACAAGAAATTCTGCATTTGGGAAAATAAGAACAAAAAGGCTTATGCATTGATTGTAGCATCCATGAATGAAGAGGTGACTCGACATATTTCGCCATTTTCAAATGATTTCGAAGCCTTACAAAAACTGAAGGAAATCTATGACTCACACTCTACACTTGAAGTTGTTCAACTCATGATTAAATTGTTCACCCTTGAGTTACAAAATAATGATCCTCTTGCTCTTGCTTCAGAAGTAAAATCTATTATGCATGATATCAAATTCACTAATGTTGAACCTCACATTCCTCTAATAGATTTTATCAAGGAACTTTATGCCACTTACTCAAATTATCTTGAGTCATTGCAAGCAAATGGAAACCTCAAAGATATTACCTTTGACTCCCTTACGAAAAATTTGTTGAAAGGGAGAAAGCTTTTGGGAAGAAGACAACTCCTCAATCTTCTGAAGAGGTTGTGTGCCTTGCATATAGAGAGAAGAATCTTGCTCAAAATTCTTCGAGAGGAAGAGGTGTTTGAAGAGGAAGATGAAGAAATTTCAGAGGCAGGGGACAGACACTCTGAAGGAGGAAAGTCATATTTACACTACATACACCGCAAAAGAGATGGATCACATGATGCATCCACATGCAAGTTACCTTGGGACAGAATTGAGCATGAAAGAAACAAACACAAAGGTAAAAATAATGACAAAGATAAAGGTATAGGACCTGAATCCGCTCACTATGTTGTGGCACACTGTAATATTGGAGTAAATGAAGACATATTTAATACTTCACTTTCTTCTTGGAAAAAATGATTGGTTTCTTGATTCAGGAGCAACTTGCCACATGAATTTTAGAAGAGATTTTTTTGAAGAATTTACTGATAATGTTGATGGAGTAGTATACTTTGCAAAAAAATCAAAACTCAAGCAATTACGGCTTGGCACAATCAGGCTTAAATTGCCTTGTCTTCCTGAATTTCTTCTGCATCATGTTTTATATCTCCCATAGTTGAGGAGAAACTTGTTGTCCTTGGTCCACATCCACCAGCAAGGAAACTCCATTCATATGTTTGATGGCAAGCTTGAGATGAGAAAAGCATCAGAGCACTCACTTGTCATGACGGGGATAGAAGAAGAAAGGCTTCTCAAGCTGCAGGGAACCTCTGCTCATGCACAAAATTTCTCATAGAATTCTCATTATGAAGAACGTACATTTCCATCATGTTTATTATGGCATGCTAGATTTGGACACTTGAACTATGATAGCCTCAACTTATTGAAGAAAAATGGTGTTACTGGTTTCCCTACAATTCCTAGGAAACTTAAGCAATGTGATGCTTGCATTCAAATAACTCCAAAGCATACTGTCTCTATGGTGAAGTCAACAAACATTTTGTTGTATCTAGAGATGTAATATTTCTTGAATCATCCAAAACTGATAATGTTGTTGAGCAACGACTTGATCACTTGGAAAGACTCACAAATGCAAAATAATTTCAAGAATTTGATAATCAAATTCCACATCTTGAAGGGGGGATTCCTATACTAGATAAACGTACGGAATATTCTTCTGCGGCACTCTCTCCCCTGCATGAAACTCCAACAACGAATGACACTTTTAGTGATGTGATTGATAGAATTAGGAGACTCAATCTTGATTCAATCCCAACTCAATCAATGGAACATCCTGGACCATCTCAGAAAGGTCCCCCAAAGTGTTTGACAAAGAGAATTGAAAGTGTTCATCCTTATGAGGTTGGAAACACAGGAATTATAAATTCAACCTGGAAAAATGTAGGTGATCTAGATAACTTTGATTCACCTATTGATATGGATGATTCTTATGATTGTCAATTGAATTTGTCTACAAATTTTGAACCAACTTCCTTCAAAGAAGCTACTTCTCATGATGAATGGAAAGAAGCAATGCAAAATGAGTATGATGCCTTGATAAAGAATGGCACTTGGAAGATTGTTGATCCTCCATTGGGAACCAAACCAATTGGCTGCAAGTGGGTCTATAAGAACAAGTATAAGGCTTACGGCTCACTTGACAAGCACAAATCTAGGCTCGTGGCAAAATGTTTTACACAGAAGGAACGGGTCGATTATGAGGAGACTTTTCCCTCACAACAAAATTGGCTACCATCCAAGCACTCTTTGCCCTGTCAGCTCAGAATGGTTGGAAAGTCCATAAAATGGATGTAAAAACTGCATTCTTTAGTGGAGATCTAAAAGAGAATGTTTTTATGTCCCAGCCTGAAGGATTTGTTCTAAAAGGACATGAACATAAAGTATGAAAACTTCTGAAATCCTTGTATGGCCTCAAACAAGCACCACAAGCTTGGTATGGAAAACTAGTTGAGCATCTTCTGAAACTCAATTTCAAACATTATGATATTAATAATGCAACTTTGTTTATCAAGAAGGTTGGAAAAATAGTTGTATAGATTGTGGTATATGTAGATGATATTTTGATGATACGGAACGATGAGAGCTACATTGCATCCATAAAGAAGGAATTGACGAAAGGCTTTGAAATGACTAATTTGGGCTATGTTCATTACTATCTTGGTATTGAATTAAGTCAACATCCAAAGTCCATATTCCTTTCTCAAAAGAATTACATCGGATATCTGTTGAACAGGTTTGGCATGAATGAATGTAATCTTATGACTACTCCAATGGAATAAAACTTAAAGCTCACATCCATTGAAGGAAAATAATTTGAGGATGCAACAAAGTATAGAGAAATTGTAGGAAGTCTCAACTACCTAACTACCACCAGACCAAACATTTTGTTTGCTATTGGAATCCTCTCCAGGTTTATGCAAAATCCTTATGAGGGACATTGGTTTTCTACAAAAGGAGTTCTAAAGTAGTTGATGTTGGAAATAATACTGAGAGGGGGATGTGAATCAGTATTATCAAGTCAAATAATCCTTTTCAAAAAAACCAAATTGTATACGCTACTTCAGTTAATTCAACCCGCGTATATACACAACTATTCAGAAGTAAAACTGCGTATACAGAGCAAACTTTTAATTTACTTAAACTTTCAGATGATGTTTGTTAATTTGAGATGCAACATCAAATAAACAGTAACCAGAGACAGTAAAACGGAGCAGAAAGACAATCACACACAAGAACACCAGATATAAGGTGGAAACCCAATGTGGGTGAAAACCACCCGCTGCAATTCGTCACTATCTTTCTTTAAATTAGAAACTTCTGTTTACAATGTACTACTGCAGTCCTTTACCAGTATGCAGGCTGCAACCTGCAGAGAGCTACAACTCTCTCTCATTTTCTAGCTTCTCCTGGAAGGGAGCTACAACCCCGTTAGCTCTTGTACTAGCCAAGATACTAGTACATAGGTGCTGGCCTACAGAAGGCTACAACCTTCTCTTTCTTCCAGGAACCACGTTTCATCAATTTTCGGACTGGATCCATGAACATCAAACAATCATCAAGAAATTTGTCATCAACCAAACTCCTTTTCACCAACTAGATCTAAAATCAAGTAGATACTTCTCTGCGAGCTGTACCCAAAACACAGTACGAGAAACCACACAACAGAACCCAGAACACAGCAGAAATAGCTAGATCACAACTTAAAGCATATACGCAATTGCAACAATCTGCAACTTGCATCCATATGCATCTGCGTATGGAACAACCTGCGTATATGTGCCTTTACTTCACCTAAACTGCGTGTATACACGCCTTCGCTTCACTGAACTTGCGTACATATCTATAAAGGACAACACACTCTTCCAGATATTTAATCACTAATTAACCTAGATTATCAGACTTATAGATCAAACGAGCGCCACATCTAGCAGATCAAAATCATACAAAGATATTGTCATTGAGGCTTAAAGATTATGACCCATGAATAAAACTTATCCTTCCTTTTGTGCTAAGGTTCCTCCTTCCTTCAGATCCAGATCTGCATCACCACCCAATATACCAGCTCTAGCACTTTATCAGATCTTCAATAATAATTCAGATCGTAATTTGTCACCAGATCTCCTTCCTCTTTTATAGCCTTAAGCCTTTCCCAATACCATGGTCCAAAACCATAACATTCAATACCATGAACCCAAAACTAGGGATCAACACATCTGACGAGACGCCATGGTCCAAAACATAGGTTCAAGTTCCAAGACCTAACTTCCATGGACCAAAAGAATGATCCCCAACATATACGCGCTTTTGTAATGTATAACCCGCGTGTATACGCGCCTTTGTCTAGATGAACCTGCGTATATGTCTTTTTCTACTTTCTAAGTGCCTGAACTGAGATCTGATACCAAAGAAGGTTGCCATCAAGGACAAAACCTGTGCCATAGCTCCAAACCTGAGCCATAATGCCAACGATCTCCCCCTTTGGACTTGATGGCAACACCAAGATCATTCTCCCCCTTTGTCATCAAGGGAAAAGGGTTGTGCTCCCCCCTGAGTACATGCTGAAATCTCTGTCCTGCTATGCTGACCATGCTCCCCCTGACTGTAGGCAAAATCTGCAAAAGGATGTTCTTTAAGAAGAACCAAGACTTATGCAACAATACAAGACCTTCCTATCACCAAAAGACTTAATAAATACATCCATCACCCAACCAAGTGTGGATCATCCATCCAACCAAGTGGAATACATCAGAAATTTACATATGATGACCAAATACATTACATCTTCATCCCAGGCATAGAGGGGAAACCAATATAGGCTGTTACATGACATTAACACCATATAAGAAAGAGATACATGACATAGAGACGAATATTTAAAACATGACTTATAAAAGACATCAACAACTGATAGTAGCAGCAACTGTCAATCATCATTCAGATCAGCAACCAAGATTTCCTTCTATTCGCCCTCTACCTTTGTTCCACCTGAAATCAACAACGGCTATGAAATAGAACCAAAAGCTTCTAAAATAATGCCAACAATGCATTATTAGAAGATTATCTTCTCCCCCTGAACCTGTGCCGGATGGTCTCTGTCAGACCCACATCAGAATATCTTCAACCAGAGCCTGCTCCTTCTGATATCCATCAAGCCTCCATATACGCGACTTTCTCTGTACAAACTGGCGTATGTACGCGGATACTCCTTATCCGACACACGTACACCCATTTTTCTATGAAACTGATAAGATTTAACAGCAGGATGATACATCAACAACTCCCAGCTTCTGCCTGAGATATTCAAAATTTTCCCTGGGCAGTGGTTTGGTGAAAATGTCAGCGACTTGTTCCTTAGAAGGAACATACTCCAATTTGACCTTTTGTTCCAACACTTGTTCCCGAAGAAAGTGATACTTGATCGGTATGTGCTTGGTCTTTGAATGCATGACAGGATTTTTTGAAATGCTGATTGCACTTGTATTATCACATAAGATGGGGATAGGTGGTGTACAAGTGATTTGAGAATCCTGCAAGGTCTGCATCATCCAAAGGAATTGAGTGCAACAAGATGCAGCTGCCACATATTCCGCTTCAGCTGCAGATAAGGCAGTTGAACTCTGTTTCTTGCTGAATGAGGATACTAATCTGGAACCCATAAAGAATGCTCCACCACTTGTGCTCTTCCTGTCATCCATGCTTCCGGCCCAATCTGCATCTGTATAAGCATGAAGGGTGAGATCTGTATCTCTAGGGTACCATAAGCCATAGTTTTGAGTCCCTTGAAGATATTTGAAAATTCTCTTCACTGCTTGAAGATGAGTTTCATTTGGATTTGCCTGAAATCTCCCAACTATTCCCATTGCATGCATGATGTCTGGTCGGGTACCTGTGAAATAAAGTAAACTTCCAATCATAGACCTGTAGGTTGGTTGATGCACAGCTGTTGATTCATCATTTGCACTGAAACTGCATCCTGTAACCATGGGGGTACATACTGGTTTTGCATCTTCCATGCCATATTTCTTCAAAATCTGCTTGAGATACTTGGTTTGAGACAAGAAGATCCCGCCTTCATTTTGTTGAATTTGCAATCCAAGAAAGTATGTTAGTTCTCCAAGCATAGACATTTCGAATTCTTTTTGCATTACCAAGGCAAAACTTTGACTCATAGCATCTTCATTGCTACCAAAGATAATGTCATCTACATACACAACAAGTATTAGCAATTTGTCATTTTCAATTTTTAAATAAAAATTGCTATCGGCTGATCCTTTTGAAAATCCTTGTTGATGAAGATATTTGTCCAATCGGTAGTACCAAGCCCTTGGAGCTTGTTTAAGACCATAGAGAGCCTTTTTTAGTCTGCATAAAAGATTCGGATCATTCCCAAGGATGAAACCATCTGGTTGCTCAATGTACACTTCTTCTTCTAAGTCTCCATTCAGAAAGGCAGATTTTACGTCCATTTGAAAAACTTTGAAATTCTGAAAGCTTGAGAGAGCAAGGAACATTCGGATGGCCTCAAGTCTAGAAACCAAAGCAAAAGTTTCTTCAAAATCTATCCCTTCTTGTTGAGCATACCCTTTACAAACAAGTCTAGCTTTGTTTCTAATAACTTCCCCATTCTCATTCAACTTGTTCTTGAAGATCCATTTTGTCCCTATGACATTCTTATCTTTTTGTCTAGGAACCAACTCCCAAGTGTTGTTCTTTTCAATCTGCTCAAGTTCTTCATCCATTGCCTTGACCCAGATTTCATCTTTGCATGCCTCTTTTACATTTTGTGGCTCAGTGGAGGAGAGCAATGCCAAATAGCTTGAGGCTTCTGCAATTGTTCTTCTAGTTTGAACACCTGCTTCCTTTTGCCCCAAAATCTAAGATTCAGGATGATTCTTCTGAACATACCTAGATGGAGTCTTTTCTTCTATTCTTATCTGTTCTTCTGGTGCCTCTTGAGGTTCTTCTTCATCATCTGTCTGATTTGGAGAGTAATCTTCATCTTCTTTGATATCTTCATGATTTACTTGCCTGGGGATGTATCCTTTTTCATCAACCACTACGTCAATGCTATCAACAATTCTTCCAAGTCTTTTATTATAGCACTTGTATGCTTTACTATAGGGAGAATATCCAAGGAAAATGCCTTCATCTGCTCTAGGTTCAAGTTTGCCAATATGTTCATCCGTATTCTTAATATAGCATTTACTCCCAAAAATTTTGAAATGCTTTACCGAAGGAGTTTTACCATACCAGAGGTCATGTGGAGTTTGAGTGCTGTTCACTCGAACATTTGTTTTGTTGAGAATAACAACCGCAGCATATGCAGCTTCACCCCAGAAGGTTGCGGGAGTTCCAGATTCATCAAGCATAGCACGGGCCATTTGTTGGACAGTTCTGTTCATCCTTTCCACTACTCCATTTTGTTGAGGAGTCCTAGCTGTAGAGAATTCCCTTTTTATTCCATGCTCTTCACAGAAATCGAAAAATTCATTTGAGGTAAACTCCCCACCTCTGTCGGACCTGAGACATTTGATTTTGTAATCTGATTCATTTTCAACCAAGGCTTTGAAAGATTGGAAATTTTCGAATGCTTCGTCCTTGTGCTTCATAAGTCCTATCCAAACCATCCTGGAGAAGTCGTCAATGAATAATATAAGGTATTCTTCTCCTCGAGGCGACCTTGTCCTAAATGGACCACATACATCTCTGTGAACTAGCTCAAGAGGCCTGCTGGCAGATCCTTCCTTCTCAGGGAAGTTAGTTCTGGTTTGCTTCCCAAACTGACATGATTTGCATATGGTGTTTTCTGGAATTTTGATGTCTGGTAGACCGCGAAATGCCTAGTACTTGCATGCTTTCCTTATTTGTGAGAAGCTTAGATGCCCCAATCTCCGGTGCCATAACCAGTTTTCATCATTCTTGCTCAAATAACATTGTTGTTCTCCTTCTTCAAATATGTATAGATTGTTTGGAGTTCTTTTCCCTTCGATTACTGTTCTTCCTGTATCAAGATCATGAACCCTACACCCATCTGATCGAAATATCACCTCGGTCCCATTATCGCACATCTGACTAACACTCAATAAATTATGTTTCAAGCCATCAACATACAGAACATTACCAGCTTTGACATCCTCTTTCAACTGAGCAATGCCTTTTCCCTTTATGGCTGTTGGGGTATCATTTCCAAAAGAAACTTTCTTTCCCTTTTCTAAAGCAGTATATGATTCAAGTTTTTCTTTATCACCTGTCATATGCTTCGAACATCCGCTGTCGATGTACCATTGATTTTCTTGACTGTCCGCATATAAAGCTATCCCACATCTTTCTGGTTGTGGTTTCTTGATTCTCCATGTTTTGGCACTTGAGGTCTGTTCCTTCTGAGTTGATTTCCAAAACATGCTCCTGCATTCAGAATCTTCATGACCAAAATTATTACAAATAGAACATTCAATTTCACTTTCAAGGGCAAAAAAGTTGTTATAGGTCCTCTTTGTGATTGCAGGCATATTTCTTTGTTTTTGAGCTTCTCTCATCATGATTGTCTTATAGGCAACACATTGAGCTGCTTTGTGACCAAAGTTGTGGCAAGAGAAACATTGGCCATTGAAGAAATTCCTGCGACTATCATCCATCCGATTGTAGTTTCTACTGACATCCATTCTTGAAGAAAATTGGGAAGATCTTACCTGTGGCTGGTTGTAGCTTCTGTTTGTCCTTAAGGTAGCATGCCCCCGATTTTCTTGATAGTCTTTGTTCATCCTTGAGGAAGACTGTCCCTGATTTACCTGATGATTTCTATTAGGCCTTTGCTCACTCCTTCTTGCTGCATCAAGATAACTTTTGGAGGTGGAAGCTTGAGATGCTTCTCCATTATACCCTAGTCCTGTCTTGATTAGAGGGGAACGCTGCACATTGATAATCTCATCCAAAGTTTCAGATCATTTAACAAATTTAAGATTAAGGGCCTTTTTTTTCTCAATTTCTTTTCTAAGGCCAACAATTTCACATTCTAACTTCTCAAGAGATTTTTTTTTCTCATCAAGTTGAGATTGTAGAGAGTCAATGATCACATTATTTTCATCTAAACATCTTTTGAGTCTAGTAATTTCATCATAAAAACCATCCACATCTATAGCATCCATGTAATCATCATCTTCAAATGCCATTAAAAGCTTATAGTGGTTACCTCGTTCATCTTCGTCGCTATTTAATGGTCCATCACTATCTTCATGAGTGTAGTAGCTTTTCTTATTTGCATTCTGTTTCTTATTCCATCTAACAGGTTCCTTCCCCTTGCTAATCTTATCTTTGTGAGGACATTTGGCAGCATAGTGACCTACTCTTCCACAAGAAAAGCATTTGAATGGTAACTTACCTCGGAAACGTCGAGTGCCTCATTGAAGATTTTTGACAAAATTTGATTCTTCTTCTTCTTCTGATATGTGTTCAGACTCATAGTAGTTTCCTTTGCCATAAGCCTTAAAGGCAGCTTCTCTCCTATCTGATGGTCCAACTTTCCTCATTTCATAAGCAGTTAGAATTCCATGCAACTATGACATTTTAAGGTCTTGAAGCTTTTGTTTTTCTTCTATAGCAGAAAATTTAGATACAAACCTAGGGGACAAAGATCTTAGAAGTTTTTCAACTACAACAACCTCCTTTACTTCTTCACCCAAATTTTTCATACAATTTACAATCTCATCTACACAAAGAAAATAGTTAGCCACACTTTCATCATTATACATTCTGAGATTTTCATACTGAATTCTGAGAGTTTGGAGTTTTGCCCCTTTTACCTGTTCATATCCTTCATAGCTCAGAACAATCTTGTCCCATATTTCTTTAGCTGATTTATACTACATGACTTTGACAAATTTAGATTGTGATAGACATCCCAATAGAGTATTGACCGCCTTTGCATTCGTTTCATATTTCTTCTTTTCAGCCGGATCTGTGG
>APFE030092501.1:283607-340056 GCA_000404065.3 Pinus taeda
CTTCTTTAGAAGGACCTGCTCTGATACCAATTGTTGGAAATAATACTGAGAGGGGGGGTGAATCAGTATTATCAAGTCAAATAATCCTCTTCAAAAACCAAATTGTATACGCTACTTCAGTTAATTAAACCTGCGTATATACGCAACTATTCAGAAGTAAAACCGCGTATACAGAGCAAACTTTTAATTTACTTAAACTTTCAGATGATGTTTATTAATCTGAGATGCAACATCAAATAACCAGTAACCAGAGAAGGTAAAACAGGCAGAAAGACAATCACACACAAGAACACCAGATATAAGGTGGAAACCCAATGTGGGTGAAAACCACCTGCTGCAATTCGTCTCTATCTTTCTTTAAATTAGAACTTCTGATTACAATGTACTAGTGCAGTCCTTTACCAGTACGTAGGCTGCAACCTGCAGAGAGCTACAACTCTCTCTCGGTTTCCAGCTTCTCTTGGAAGGGAGCTACAACCCCCTTAGATCTTGCACTAGCCAAGATACTAGTACGTAGGTGCTGGCCTACAGAAGGCTACAACCTTCTCTTTCTTCCAGGGACCACGTTTCATCAATTTTCAGACTGGATCCAAGAACATCTAGCCATCATCAAGAATTATCTTCATCAACCAAACTCCTTTTCACCAACTAGATCTAAAATCAAGTAGATACTTCTCTGCCAGCTGTACCCAAAACACAGTACCAGAAACCACACAACAGAACCCAGAACACAGCAACAATAAGCAGAAACAGCTAGATCACAACTTAAAGCATATACGCAATTTCAACAGACTGCAACTTGCGTGCATACGCATTTGCGTATGGAACAACCTGTGTATATGCTCCTTTACTTCACCTAACCTGCGTGTATACGCGTCTTCGCTTCACTGAACCTGCGTATAGATCTATAAAGGACAACACACTCTTCCAGATATTAAATCACTAATTAACCCAGATTATTAGACTTATAGATCAAACAAGCGCCACATCTAGCAGATCAAAATCATATAAAGATATTGTCATTCAGGCTTAAAGATTATGACCCATGAATAGAACTTATCCTTCCTTTTGCGCTAAGGTTCCTCCTTCCTTCAGATCCAGTCTGCATCACCACCCAATATACCAAGCTCTAGCACTTATTAAGATCTTCAATAATAATTTAGATGGTAATTTGTCACAAGATCTCCTTCCTCTTTTATAGCCTTAGGCCTTCCCCAATACCATGGTCCAAAACCATAACCTTTCAATACCATGAACCCAAAACTAGGGATCAACACATCTGATGAGACACCATGGTCCAAAACATAGGTTCAAGTTCCAAGATCTAACTTCCATGGACCAAAAGAATGATCCCCAACATATACGCTCTTTTGTAATGTATAACCCGCATGTATACGCGCCTTCGTCTAGATTAACCTGTGTATATGTCTTTTTCTACTTTCTGAGAGCCTGAACTGAGATCTGATACCAAAGAAGGTTCCCATCAAGGACAACACCTGTGCCATAGCACCAAGCCTGTGCCATAATGCCAACAGTCCAACGATTCCTCATTCTCCTTGGCGAAATGCTCAAGGAACTCTTTTTTATAGAGCTTTTGAGGCTCTGATAGCTTGTACATCGCATATTGTCTAGTGTGAAAGACCCCATGACCTCTTGTCTTTTATTTCTGAAAGTCCTATCTGAGACATCTACATCATCGATTAACCATTTTACCATATCTGTGTATGGTAATATCTTTGGTCTCGCAGCTATTCGGTGAAAAAATGAACATGCTCCTTCAAAATAGGAGGCGTCGGATGATTCTTGGGCATCATTCATTGCCTTTATTACCAGTGGCCTAGGATTCTCTTCTTCTAACATGTTATACATGGCTTCCCATGATGTGGTTCCTCTGTCTTTGCTACAGGTGGTATCAGAGAAAAGTGGTATCATATCTGATTTCTCAGATGCAGTAGCTTTTCCCTTCTTCACCATTTTTTCCAACATTGTTTTCTGCAGAGGTTCCCTGAAATGAAGCAAATGGAAATTATTGGATAAACACAAAGAGAAAATGACAGTGATAATTCAATGATATAGTTAACTCTGAAAGGTGACAAGAAAGGAGCATTTATTTGAAAATGTAGATGAAAGATATCAAATCACGTCGAGTCGTTTTAAACATAAATGCTATTAAAACTTATTAAATACACACTAAGATCTTTTATCATGGCCTTTATTACTCATTTGAGCCATCACATCGCAAACGGGAAAGGAAAGACTTTAAGGTGACGAGTTTAAAGTGCGAAGCGCCGATTATGCAATTGTGATAAGATTATCGCAATATCACAAATCACAATATCACATTTTCAATTGTGCGTTTTTTGAAGTTGTTTAGAATTCTACGAGATGCCAGGTCATCGGCATACCTTTTATTGTTAAAAGCGCATTTTGTTTTAAGCGAATATTTAAAGCGTAAAGTGATATTTTACGAAGCTCCTATTGAAAATGGCAACAAGAAATGCTAAAAATAGAAATGCTATAAATAGCATCTCAGGTACCAGTGTTGGACATAGCAACAAGGAATGAAAAATGGAAGTGCTAAAAATAACATTGCTATAAATAGTATTTTGGGATAGATTCCAATTTTAGTTAGTCCTTGAACTAAAATTGAGAAGTAAAATTCGAATTTGATCTTAGCAGCTATTTGTAAAATAATTAATTAATTGATCTTGAGTTAATTAGTTGTAGAAAATCAAACATGAAGTCTATGTGAAGACATGCAACAATTTCTCCATTGATTGAGGAAGTTATCCCTTGATTAAAGGAGATCATGATGAGTTATACTTTGAGTTGTAATTAGTTAGCTCATTTATCTGAGTTAAGTCCAGTTACATTAGTTCCAACAGTTTGTGGAATTAATTGTGAGTTTAGTTAGTTAATGCATGCATGCATGTAACTGCTACACTTCAGATAACTAAATATTCTTTCATAAATAACTCATGCATGTCAGTTCAGTCAGAGACCCAGTTGAGATTAGAGGAAGGGACAATGTACTATCAGCTGGAAGAATTTTCCTATATAGGAAACTCATCCATGCAGAAGGAATTATCTCCTTCAGGACTGCGTAGTTACTATTGAGTTTAATGTGTTGTGTGAGAGGTGAATTCACACAGGTGGAAGCATTGGACCCTAGGAGAAACTGTGCAAGGAAATAGGAGGCTTGGAGGGCAGATGAGAAGGTTTGTGAGAAGCCTTTGACTGCCTATGAGCAGCAGAGGGATTGTACTTAGAGTTGGATAGCTTGTGAGCTAAAGATTTGTGTAATACGAACATATTTCCACTTGTATGATAATACAGATATCAGGGTTTTTAGCTGAGGATTTCCCCATAGTATTCTTTTGTGTTCATGTGTGATTTATTTCTCATTCTCAGTTATATGTGTTCTATTTGATCTTGCTCATAATCGATTAAGCTTTCGCAAGTTTGTTGTAGAAGTAGATCTTGTATTTTGCTTTAGTATATTGCATAATCTGTTGATCTATAATGGGGATTTCTACATGGTATCAGAGCAAAGGTGATCAAAGCGAAGAATAGTATACAAAGAAGGGAGAAGTTCGAAGTTTCAAGTTCCTGATTATAGAATTCGAATTCTTATCACATCTCAAATTTCACCAATGACGTTCAACAGTTTAAGACTCGAGTATGCCCTTGATGGAAGCTCGAATTATATAGCCTGGAAGGATCGCATGGAAGCAGTATTAGAGGACAACGGTCTAAAGTACTTCATTTATCAAGAAGTCCCCAAGCTAGTAGCCACTAATGCTACAGAATTGGAGAAATGGAAGAAATGTGTGGCTAGAGCGAGGAGAATCCTCCTGGAGGGATTTCGAGACCAAATTGTCTCAAGCCTCCATGGGAAGGAGACACCATTTTCAATGTGGAAAACATTGAAAGATCTATATCAGAACATCAACGATCCAAGGAAGCTGGTGCTGAAAGACAAGATTTGGAAAATCAAGTGTGAAAAGGGCGACACGATCTCTACATATCTGAAAAAGCTCACCACTTGCAGGGATGAGCTTGGAAGTGTAGGGATCATGACAACCTATGATGACATGGTGAGTCTTGCTCTCCTCGATCTTCCTAAGAGATGGCATAGCTATCAACACTTGGTAAATGGAAGAGAGAAACTGCCAGATTGGGAACAACTTTGGTCGGATCTGATGCAGGAGGAGATACGAAGAAGCACCAGAGATGGTTCTTCATCCAAGGAGGATGAAGAAAATTGTTCTTTAGTGATTAAGGCAAAGAAAGGGAAGGAGAAGGATTTTCATCCCAAATTGAGTTCTTCCTATGGTGGGAAGAAGTTTGACAAATCGAAAGTGTGATGCTTTCATTGTCATGAGGTGGGCCATTTTACAACAAATTGTCCACTAAAGAAATCCAAGAAGGGATCCAAGGAAGGATCAGAAGGTGAGGCACTGGCCTTAAAGTTTGAGTTGGATTTCACCCTCTTCACATGAATGGTTTCATCCATGGTGGGATGTGTTTGGTTTCTTGATAGTGGAACTTCATTCCACATGACCGGTGATAAGAGTTTGTTCAGCACCTTGGAGGAGAAAGATCTCCAGATACTCATAGCGATGGGTAATGATGAAAAGTATAGTGTCTCAGGAGTAGGCACAGTTGTTTTCAGAGGGAGCATGGAGCTTGCATTACTTTGCTAGATGTGAAGTATGTGCCAGGACTGAAGAAAAACTTGGTATTGATCACAATGCTGGAAGACAAAGGCTATGATGTAGTCTTCAGTAAGGGAAAGGTTTTCCTTAGACACGTCACCACGAGATAGGTGAAGCAGATCGGTTCACGAGTCAAGAACTTATATGCTCTTGAGGTTCAAGATACATGCAAAGCCTTGAGGAGCAAGGAAATTGTTGGAGACTTGGTGGTTGAGAGGGAGAGTAAATTACCTATCAACATGCAGCGCCAGAAGAAGTCTCAGACAATTGTGGAGGAGCCAAAATTTGTGAAGCAACTTCAGGATGTTGTGGAGTAACCACAACTAGAGAAGCCGAGAGGAGATCGAGTGGAGCCATCCACTCATGCAGAGACCTCCAATAGGGGGAAATTTCGAGCCAAGTGGGCAGAAGGATCACATGCATCCATACCTCCAGGTAGGAAGTGGGGTGATGTGGAGTGACAATCCCAAGAAGTCTGGAATAGGGGCAGGATCATTGAGGTACCCAACCCCTTTGATTAGACCTTGCTATAGGAGCTCTGACGAGGAGTAGCAAGACTGGTTGAGTGGGTAGAGACAGATGCGGATGGAGCGGTAGAGAGAGCTACAGTGCAGGAATCCCAAGACAACGCAGAGCTAGCAGGCTGCAACAATGCGAGAGGCACAGGAGTGTTGCACTAGTGCAGGATGGCACAGATAGGTGTGCAATGGTACGATATGCATGGAGTGTTGCAGCAGCTTAGAGGTCACACATGGAGCACTTGTTAGTAGCAGAGGAAGCTTCAACATCAGAGGATGTTTCTAGCCCAATAAGGAGGTCAGTTGGGAGATTTTTTTGTTTCTAGAGTTGCTGGAGTAACAACACTTGGGAGAAGTGTTACATGCAGAACATTCCAAAGGTTCAGGATCGAAAATGGCAACAAGAAATGATAAAAATAGAAATGCTATAAATAACATCTCAGGTGCCAGTGTTGGACATAGCAACAAGGAATGAAAAATGGAAGTGCTAAAAATAACATTGCTATAAATAGTATTTCAGGATAGATTCCAATTTTAGTTAGTCCCTGAACTAAAATTGAGAAGTAAAATTCGAATTTGATCTTAGCAGCTATTTGTAAAATAATTAATTAATTCATCTTGGGTCAATTAGTTGTAGAAAATCAAACATGAAGTCTATGTGAAAACATGCAACAGTTTCTCCATTGATTGAGGAAGTTATCCCTTAATTAAAGGAGATTAGTTTGAGTTGTAATTAGTTAGCTCAGTTATCTGAGTTAAGTCTAGTTAGATTAGTTCCAATAGGTTGTGTAATTAATTGTGAGTTCAATTAGTTAATGCATGCATGCATGTAACTGTTGCACTTTAGATAACTGTATATTCTCTCATAAATAACTCATGCATGTTAGTTCAGTCAGAGACCCAGTTGAGATCAGAGGAAGGGACAATGTACTATCAGTTGGAGGAATTTTCCTATATAGGAAACTCATCCATGCAGAAGGAATTATCTCCTTCAGGACTGCGCAGTTACTATTGAGTTTAATGTGTTGTGTGAGAGGTGAATTCACACAGGTGGCAGCATTGGACCCCAGGAGAAACTGCAAGGAAATAGGAGGCTTGGAGGGTAGAGGAGAAGGTTTGTGAGAATCATTTGACTGTCTATGAGCAGCAGAAGGATTGTACTGAGATCTGGATAGCTTGTGAGCTAAATCTTCGTGTAATCCGGACATATTTGCACTTGTATGATAATACAGAGATCGAGGTTTTTAGCTGAGCCTTTCCCCAGAGTATTCTTTTATGTTCATGTGTGATTGCTTTCTCATTCTCAGTTATATGTGTTCTATTTGATCTTGCTCATAATCGATTAAGCTTCCGCATGTTTGTTAAAGAAGTAGATCTTGTATCTTGCTTTAGTATATTGCATAATTTGTTGATCTACAATGGGAATTTCTATAGCTTCGGACTTAACTGCGGTTTGTAACAATTATCGCATCCTTTCATTGGGCCTGGGTCGCATCGAGTTTCGCAAATTTTCATAGCTCACAAGATTGGTATTTAAGTAGGGCGATGCAATGCGATGACTGTTGACTTGCTATGCCGCAATATCACAATTCGCATATTCCATAAGTCTTTATTAGTTGTGCTTTTCGTAAATGCTGATATGCGATAAGTGCTTTATTTTATGAAAAAACCTTAAGTCTTAGTTTTAAATGGAAAGTTCAATGATATCCTAAGTTTATTACGGTGATCCCTTGCTATCACAATTCGCAAATCCTGGTTTTCTAATTAACATTTGACACACATGATCCAATGATATGCAATAAAGTGAGAATTGCTAGTCTTAAAGGGATTTGATTTGATACCTTATATTATTTAGCAATTTATAATGTAAAAATAAAGCCCTTAAATGCTAAGTTTTTTGGAGGATTTTTTTATGAAGGGTCCCCATTTATTAATAGAATATTAATTATTAAATCAATAAATGGTGTGGTTGTTGAATAGTACAACACAACACCATTCAAAAATTTAGACTTCAGACTAGGATCTCCATAGAGATAAGAATTTGAACTTAAGATCATCTTCAAAACTTGAATTCCTTGTAATATCAATCATCCTTATGATCTATGGCCTCTATAATAGTGTTGTTTCTCTTGCCCTAGCTCTGATACCATGTTAGAATTCCAGTGATAATTGAATTCTTTAGCATCATAATTACTTGTGAGTGTTATTACTGTTCTTATTTCTTATTTTGTTAATCTTCTTCATCAAGTAATTACCAAAAATTTAAGATCATAGTGAAAAATACAAAAATAACACGAGAGATTAGGCTAGAGAATAGGGAAAAACCCCACCAAGGGGAAAACTGTTAGAAAATTGAAAAGGCAGAAATATTTTCTTATGTTGATAATTACTTGTGATAGGAGGACAACCAGGGATAAAACCCCTATATCGGGGAAAACTCAATCAAGAACTCTTCTTTCAATAATTCAAATTGAGATGGACCAAGACCCTAGACATATATACCTTCATCCTCCACTAAGTCAACCTTCCAAGATGATGTAGTAGACTCTTCTTATCCAGCAGCTTCAACCCAACATCAATCCAACACTTCGACTTCCTAGTTGCAGAATTTCGGCCCCAAACAACAAAATTTCGGTCTCCTAGTAACTGTAGACTTTTGGCCCCCGTTCGAGCAGCTGCACAACTTCACACGTGTGGGAAAGAGAGAGAACAATTCGACTTCTTATGCTTGTGAGAGACCTTCTTCTCCTTAGCTATGTTGAGAAATCAAGGGCATCAATAGTTAGGTGATTTCTCTACTTATGATAATTGTTTGTGATAGAATTTTTACTTATTGATTATGATATTCTCTTCTTGAGTTATTATTGTGTTTTTTTCATCAAGACAATTACCAAATCATGAACAATAAAGAGACAAGAGACACAATATATAGGCTTGTCTGCCAGGGCCAAATCCTCTCACTCTTTGAGAGGAAAACCCAAATTAATTTCTTCTTATAGATCTTCAGTTGACGCATACCAAGACCATGACGAAGACCCTTGATAGTAGAGTCTTCCTAAGACCAAGTCAATAGCCTCCTCCCCAACGCTGCTCTTCCTCTTCCTCTTCTCGACTTCCTTCAGATTCTCGACCTATTCTTGCGGGCCTGCAACTTAAAACAGAAACCCTAGATGATATTCACTTCTTGAATATATTTCTCAAGAGGGAGGTTCCTATCACTTCCTTACATAACTCCCTTGAGAGAAGTCCTTTCATGAAATTGATCACCCTTTTACTATTTCAAACTTCAGTCTATCCTTGCCAACTTTCAGACCTACAATTTCTCGCATGTGTGAGGGTGATCTAGCCGAAAGACAGTCCTCCAATGATGAACCTCTCCTTCACTATATTTTCTTCCTCCTTCACTGAGCTAGAGACTCTTTATCACACTTCTTCTTAGACTTGATTCACCGAATTGTTTGCTTCCAAATCAGGATGAGTATGGGTATATATACTTATTTGTCCATGGCAGTTAGACCAACATGCTCTCTTGGAGTAGGCTAACTTCACCTTTTAGATTTATCTCTTTGTTGTAGGCCGACTTGAGTGAGGGATAGTGACAAGGCCTTGGAGGGTTACTTGCAAAGAAAATTATGACTCTTTATAATGTGTAACATTCCTTCATTACGTGAAAATGACACTTTAGACTTTTATGACTAGATGACAATGTCCCTAAGGACTCTTAATGGGAGCCTCAACTAAAAATAAAATCTCTTGTTCATGAAACCCATGATGCAAGCATTACAATTATTTTATTTTTCTTCTTTACATGTCTTACATAAAATCACAATTATATGTCATTATGAAGACCGAACCTAGTTACACTTTTCAACACTCCCTCTTAACTAGGTAGGTATTCATAATGGTACTTGGTCATTCTCAATTTGAATAATTTTTCATAAGAAGAATCAGATTGGTAACCTATTTGTATAGCATCATATCAACTAGCATTGTTATATAGCAATGTCTTGACTAACAAATCTATCTCTCCACAAGATCTGAGCTCAATGTTGGCGAGACCAATGATTTATAGACACTCTCGCCATTGTCTCTTCCAGAACATACCCCACCTAGGTTCTTAGGGTGTGTTCCAACAAGACTATTCTTATCTTGGACTCCCCAGTCCTCAAAGAATATCTATCCTCTATGAGTGCTCTTATATTGGATCCCTATCTCATCCTCAAAGAGTATCAGATGCTAAATGACTACCCAACCCTCCATCATGTCTTCCCAGGTGAAGACAAGAATGATGTGCCTATCTCTCCCTCTTAATTAGGGAGGACATATCAATTCCAATAAAGGAATGTAATCATTCCTATAGAAGGAATGTACCTAATCTCCCTCTTGGATTAGGAATTTCCAAGTTTCTTCCAAGTAAGAAACTTATTTCTAGGCTCCCTCTTAATTAGGAACCTACAACAACTCCTCCGGTGGAGATGGGACAACCAACTGTTTTAAGAACTCCTTCCTTCGATGTCATGAATTTCTTTGTCACAAAGTCTTCATATTTTGGGACTTCTACATAGGGTACAAACCATCCATCACTTTCATCCATGAGTCAGTCATGTCATCATTCCTTTCATCAGAAACTGATCCATTAGTCTACATCTAGCCTAGCTTCATGTTATGATGCCTTCATCAGGATTTCTTCTTCGGAAGGATCTTACATCCTTATACATGACTCTCTTGGAAGACATCCACGGTTCTTCCCTTTGGTAGCCTTGCATAAGCCCATCCAGATACCAAGCATCAACATCCAACAAACATGTTGACACATCTCCTAAAGATATGTATTTTCAAGGGTCTCCATCTTTTCGAGACTTCCATTAGAGTCTCCATATGTTTCTGGGAGATAACATAGTAAAATCTTCTTGGTCTTTCAGATGTTTACTGCCTTTACCATTGTTACATATTCCATGATCTCTTCCTCTATTTCATCACACATTTCATTCTCAGGATCTTTCAATCAGAGTTCCTCAATTGTAGTCAACCACCTAATACTCCATATGAGGACATATTATGTTGATTTCATCTAGAAAACCTATGACCCATGCATTCCTGCATCTCCTTTTAGGGAGGAGATATTTTCTTTGATCATGCTTCTCAAGATGGAGCATTGCTCCATTTTGCTTGCAACCATATGACATGACTCCCATAATATCAAATGTAACCATACATACCTCATCTTTTCTTTGGGTCATCCACAATTCCTACAACATCTTCCTTTGAATGAGGGAGCTTCATTCCCTTGATCTGCTTTATGTTACCATATCATCATCTTATGAATTCCACAAGTTTGGAATTCTTGATGAAACACTTGCTTCCCCTCATGGTCGTTGATCCTTTCAATGAAGATTCCATCAAAGATTCTTGAGGATCTAAAGTATCCCCATCAACAAATGCTTCCTATTGATATATGTATGGTGACCCTTTTTCCTAGATGCATTCTTCCTTTTTCCATAAGTATCACTTGAGATTTCAATGAATTTTCCAAGAGATATATCCTACATAGTTGACTGCCATTGGTTTTGTTCCAGACATCCTTCATGTTTCATATGGCATGAGTTCTTCTAATGCTTTAACCATGATTCCATACTCTAATATAATGCATCCTATCTTATTTTCAATGCTTCCTATCTATAATTTACACAACAAATGAGTAGTCATTTTAGAGGAGATTATCTCAGGCATAGTAGAGATCTCTCACTTCCTCCTTCTTAGGCTTCTTTGTCTCAGGTTATTTCACTTGTTCGGTAATATGGGCTTCTTCCTTATTTCTCTTGTTATTGTCCCTTTTAAGTTTAGGACAATCTCTTCTATAGTGACCATATTCTTGGCATCCATAGCACTGCACCTTAGCCATGTTCTTCTTTTTCTTTAGAGGACCAAATTTTCCAAGATTTCTCTTTCTTTTCATCATAGCAACATATGCTTGATTATGCTCATTTGATCCCACATGAAGTTTTTCCTTTAGTCTGGTTTCTTCGATCTTGCATAATGACCATAGATCCTGGAAAGGAGTGGTTTCTTTCTTCCCATAAATAATTGAAGTGAAGTTGCCCCATTCCTCTGGTAGTGCATTTAATACTACATTGGTAATTTCTTTATCAGACATTATTTCATCCAGATCTTGAATTTAATCTCTTATTTACGAAATACTCATAAAATATGAGGCTATTCCCTCTTCCTTTAAGATCTTCAATTTGTAGAGTTCTTTCCTTAGAGAGATAACTTCTCCTGAAGTACTTACGGAAATTTTTTTTACCAATTTGTCATATATTGCTTTTGAAGTGTCTAATTTTGATACACATGGGATGAGAGAGTCTTTGATGTATTCTATGATAATCCTCTGGGCCCTCACTTCCCCTTTCATGAATTTACCAAGTGCTTGAGTATCTTCTTTGGGAGGTTGGGTTATTGACCCCTTGATTTGATCCATGACCTCATTCTCAATGAGGTTTAGGTCTGTTCTTTTGTTCCATACAAGAAAGTTTGAAGCCCCAACTAATTTGTTTCTCTCCTTGCAAAAATACATTTTGATATATATAGATGAAGTCATATAATTACTTGAGTAGATGCTACTTTCTTCACTTTCATATTCCTTAATCTTGATAGTGATATAGATAGTAGAAGACTACTCCTTGAGAGATTCTTTGATGAGAGAGAGCTCGCTTTACAAACCCTTTCGAAGATGATGATAATGATTTTCGATCTAGCCTTCCTTAGTCTTTGAGAAGCTTCCATTCCTTAGATGATGGATGAGTGATAAATGCTTCTAGGTTTTTAGTCTTTCTTTTTTCTTTCTCCTTGATGATGATTCCAAGCCTTTTGCTAAAGTAGATTTCTTTGATCTAGGGTTTCGATATGATGTAGATCTTGAACCTTTGCTTTTGTTTTCTTTGACTCATTTTGATCCCTTTCTTGGAACTCGATCCTTGTGTGTCTCCTTGATTAGATACCCTTTCTTTGAATTTAGCACCTTAGCTCTGAAACCATGTTGAGAAATCCAGGGAATCAATAGTTAGGTGATTTCTCTACTTATGATAATTGCTTGTGCTAGACATTTTACTTCTTGAGTTATTATTGTGTTCTTTTCATCAAGACAATTACCAAAACATGAACAATAAAGAGACAAGAGACACGGTATATAGGTTTATCATCTAGGGACAAAACCTCTCACTCTTTGAGAGGAAAACCCAAACGAAATTCTTCTTATAGATCTTCAATTAACGAATACCAAGAATAATCTGAATAGTAAATGGCATCAACCCATGGTATTCATCCACCCATGTTATTCATGCACCCATGGAATTTACCCATGGTATTGTAAGTGGTATCCACCTATGGCATTTTCCCATGGTATTGTGACATCCACCCATGGAATTTACTTGTGCTATTGTAACCGAAAAAGGATATAAGTAACAAGTCGCATTTTGTAAAAGGACAGATTGTCCACCACAATGTAGCTTTTACAGTTATTCTCTGTTTTAATAAAAAATTTCTTTGTGTTTTTATTTATTGCACGTTCTCTCATTTTCTTAGTGTGCATTGCAATTTTTCAGATCTTGGGGGCCTTCCCCCGCCCAAGATCTAGATCAATGGTATCACAGCAGGTTATGATTCCAAGAGAATGAGGGTTTAATGCATATTTCAGTTTCAATTTTTTGCAAAAATATTCCACAAACTTTAGGCACGTGCTGCGACCTCCATAGAGCACTTTCTTGGGCCAAGCAAGAAGAATTTTTCTTTTTTCATTTTTTTGCAAAACGTTTTTTGGGTGCTGATTTTGCAGATTAGATATGAAACAGTTGGTGCAAAATTTACAAAAAAAAACAACAGGTTTTGATTCCTTGCAAAAAAATACCAAAATTCAAAAAAAACATTCGGCCAAATTGGAGTCTAGATGAGGGAGATATTGCTGATTTAAAATCAGCTATGTTTTAGAATTTTTTCGGATGACAACTGGTGGATGACGACTCTCCTATACCTTTTTGCATTTTTTGTGCAGAATTTCATAACAATTATTGCATATCTGATCTCCGCTTGAAAAATCACCCAATTCCAAAAAAAAAATGGTTCGAATCGGAGTTTGGATATGGGAGATATCGCTAATTTAAAATCTACCATTTTTTCAAAACTTTTGTCACGACGGAACAATTGTAGCATGAATATGAAATTCCAGAGTATCTAGATAAGGATTTCCAACACATGGGAAGATGCAGAATGATCATTATATTTCCAAAAATAGGTTATAATAAATATTCTGAGTTATATTGACCGAGTTATTTCCATTTTAAATCTGGAGTAGCATTCAGAGCGGGTTCCCTTTGGAGACGTGCCCTCCCATCCCGCTTTAGTAAGCACATGCTTCATATTCATCAGTTTCAGCATAGCAACATCCGTCTTGGGTTTTTTGGAGACATGCCCTCCCACCCCAGGCTATGTAGGCACCTACTACTTCATCAACAATCAACATCACGGTTATGGGTTAACCACACAAAATCCTTGTCATCGAAGTCCATTTGCTAGGCTGCACACTGTTAGTATCATAGTTGGTCACAAGCATTACAGGGTATCTTTATCCTCAGATATTTGTTTGTCATGGTTATGGGTCATCCAAAAACCCACACTTTGTCGAAGTCCATTTGATAGGCTGCACACTGTTAGTATCACAGTTG
The DNA here is from genome assembly GCA_000404065.3 of Pinus taeda. Lineage (NCBI taxonomy): Eukaryota > Viridiplantae > Streptophyta > Pinopsida > Pinales > Pinaceae > Pinus > Pinus taeda. The sequence goes on from APFE030092501.1 coordinate 297,561, forward strand.
GTCACAAACATTATAGGGTATCTCTATTCTCGGATCTTCGTTCATCATGGTTATGGGTCATCCACAAACCCACACTTCATCGAAGTCCATTTGCTAGGCCGCACACTTTCAGTATCACTGTTGGTCGCAAACATTACATGGTATCTCTATCCTCAGATCTTCTTTTATTCTGGTTATGGGTTAACCACATAAAACCCTTCCCTTCAGTGGCTCTTCATATTCAACTAAGGTTTCGCAGGAGGGAACTTCACGCAATAGGGAGGAATGATCCGAATAGAAAATGGCATCAACCCATGGTATTCATCCGTGCATGTTATTCATCCACCCATAGAATTTACCCATGGTATTGTAAGTGGCACCCACCCATAGTATTTATCCACCCATGGTATTGTAAGTGGCATCCACCCATGGTATTCATTCACCCATGGTATTTTGCCCATGGTATTGTGACATCCACCCATGGAATTTAGCCGTGGTATTGTAACCGAAAATGGCTATAAGTAACAGGTTGCATTTTGTAAAAGGACAGATTGTCCACCACAATGTAGCTTTTACATTTACTCTCTGTTTTAATAAAAAATTCTTTGTGGTTTTATTTATTGTGTGTTCTCTCATTTTCTTTGTAGCATTGCAATTTTTCAGATCTTAGGGGCCTCCGCCCCCCCCCCCAAGATCCATTTCAATTTTTTAAGAGCTTGCCCCCCCCACCCAAGATCCAGATCAAAGACAATGAAAAAGACCCTTGACACTAGAGTCCTCCCAAGACCAAGTCACTAACCTCCTCCCCAACGCTGCTCTTCCTCTTCCTCTTCTCGACTTCCTTCAGATTCTCGGCCTCTTCTTATAGGTTTGAAATCTTACAACAAAAACCCTAGATGATATTCACTCCTTAAATATATTTCTCAAGAGGGACACTCCTATCACTTCCTTACTCGGCTTCCTTGAGTGAAGTTCTTTCCTGAACTTCATCACCCTTTTACTACTGCAAACTTCGATCTATCCTTGCCAAATTTTGGACCTGCAATTTCTGGCACGTGTGAGGGTGATCTGGCCCAAAGGCAGTCCTCCAATGATGACCCTCTCCTTCGCTATATTCTCTTCCTCCTTTGTTGATCTAGAGACTCTTTCTCACACTTCTTCTTAGAATTTGTAACACCCTCCTCCCACATCTGCCCAAGCAACCGGCTAGCAGAGGTAAACATGTGACGAGAGGCCACTATGATATGATTCGACCTCCTAGGTAACCTTAAGGAAATGGAATCAACCAAAAATAACACACAATCATCCAGCATGATCAACATAACACTGAGAAGACAAGTCAGCCACTTAAACAGCCTGTCTGTGGGTCCTGCTGATGTTCTGGACCTCTTAGGCCATAGTCGCTCTCATGCTATGGGCAAGGGAGTGACCAGAAACCCAAAGTCACTCTCATAGGCCTGCCTGCCAACGAATGTGGACCAAAATTGCCAGTTTTGTGCCAGCGACCTCGGGATTTAAGCCACTTTTTTCAGGCCGAGTGCCCAGACCACTACCCAAAATGGAATGAATGCTTAGAATCAAGAAAATTACAGGGAAATAATGATGCAAAAGCAATGAAATGCTCAAGGCCTTAGCGAGACGCCTACTAGCCATGACATACATTTCATCATTCATATCCTGAACATGTAACCTACAAGTCTAAACAACATAATTAAGTGTAGGTATCTCATACTTATTTGAGAATCGCTATGAACCATTGATTCCTCATGTCATTCGCTGCATATTCATCTACTAGGTCATAGACACATTATCCATTCACATACAAGTAAAAACACGCTAAGAGCCATACATAGTTGCTATAATAAAATATACATATAACCAACATAATAGGGATATATATATATATATAATATATATATATATATATATATATATATATATATATATATATATATATATATAAAGGAGTCGATGGCGGGGATGGCTGTAACAAGGGTTCCTAGCGCGTCTGGGCTACAGGAGACAAGAAGCACCAATGGCCACAAGGAGATCACGGCCTCTGCAATGAAGCCCCTGGCTCGGATCTATGGAAGATCTCCAGGCTCATACATTCCCCTTGGAAAAACGATCTCCATAGGGCAAGAAACTCACGGAGCAGAGTAGTGAAGGGAGTCGAAGGGATGCAGGAAAAAAATCCTGAGCGGCCAGATCGGCAAAAGGCGCATAGGGAACAGAGATGGAGCGATGATGAGGGTTCCTGCCGCAACAATCTTCGCGTTGGCACAGATCCATGGACAAGAGGTCCACGACGACCAAAATACAGAAGCAGACAGGCAATACGACATCAATCCAAAGGTAAGGGAAAGAATGCATATTTTTTACCTGTTATGCACGAAAGATTTTGGCAGCGTTACTCTTGTCTAGAACTTGAAAGGATTTGGGACAACTTACCCTGTCAAGGAAGATGCCAATATTGGTAGATCTGGTATCATACAAATCAGGCACACAGAGGACGGAAACCCATGCGAAGTATAGATCTGGGTGAATAGAAAGGCCACGTTTCCCCACCTATATGGCACATGGGGCCAAAGTGCTGAAGAAAGAATGAAAGGCAAGCTGAACGGAGGTGAGTTTATGACTCGGAATAGGATGTTAGGGTTAGGTCATTCTCAGAAAGATCCATACCTTACAATTCCGGGCAGGACAAACCACGCTCAACTGATAACAAGATTTGGATCTCTGGTAAGTACCCATAGCTTCCAAGTATTTGTCAAAACCCCGGCAGGAAAAACGAAACTAATTTGGGTAAAAGAGACAGACTCTGTAAAGCAAATGCAGAAACTTATAATGCAACAACTGGGATATCCCATCAGATCAAAAAACTTGATACATGGGGGCAGAGTACTTCAAGACACAAAGTACCTCAGGGATTACAAAATCGCACCCCTATCAACAATAATTCTCAATCTAAGAATAAGAGGGCGCGCAATAGTCAATAACAGGAATCCTCACAGGGGTGAGGGAAGTGGGTCTGGCACAACAAAAATCACAGGAACACAACAGGGGAAAAAATAGGCAGTATATCCTACAAAAACATCCTACAAGGGAAAAATACAGATGGAGCAGCACCAAATCAAACAGGGACGGAAGCAAGGCCATACATTGTGGAACAGCTGAATCATACCCCAGAATACAATATAGATATACCAGAAACAGATGAGCACTGCACTATATACGAAAGACAAGCAATAATATGTAGATTCAACTGCTTTTGGCCCAAACCGGCTGATCTATTTCATTGGATCTTCACGAACTAGACCACACAATGTGAAATACACCTCTTTTCCAAAGGTTTTTTCATAGTGAACTTTACTTCAGCGGAGGATAGAGACTTCGTAATACAGGAAGGACCTTGGTTCTGGGGATCCACTGGACTCTTCATCACACCATGGTTCCTAGATTTTGATGCAAATACAATGGTTGTCTCTAAGATGCCAGTTTGGGTGCGGCTACACAATCTCCCAACTCATCTCTGGAATCAACAAGTACTAGCTGGAATGAGTAATACTATTGGACACTACATCAAAATGGACACCCAACGACTGGAGGAAAGAATATACACTTTTGCACAAATATGTGTGGAAGTAGACCTCAACAAAGGCCTACTAGACCAAATTCAGTTGAAGCATAGACAAAGAAGCTGGACTCAGGTTCTAGATTATGAAAATACTGCATTCAGATGTAGAACATGCCGACAAATAGGACACCTACAAAACACGTGTCCAGCAGCCAAAAAAGACAACCGTAGGAAGAAGAAAACGGGGAAACAAGCAAAGGGGTGGCAATTTCCCCCACCTCTCTCAGATGAAGAGGAGGAAGAAGGAGGAATATGTAACCCCCAATGAGACCAACTAGATGAACAGAGAATCAGAAGCAGAAGACACAAATCCACAAGAACATATAGACACAAAATTGGCAAGGATATCAGAAACTATGGATATGGGCAGATCCAAATGTCAACACATATCAGACACATTAGACTCTGATAAAGAAAATCCTCAACCTGTGGCTGATACAACGCTAACACTTATAACTCCAACAGAGTCACAGGGGGAATGGAGAAAGGTTGAGAAGAAAAAAGGGCAAAAAGCTTGATTTTTCCTCATATGTACATTATTCTTGTTTCATGCTTATTTCCTGAAAACTGAACACCTTGTGTGGTGATGGAGGATCTATGCATCTTTTTTTGACAAAAACTGAGCACCATTTTTGAATATGCTCACAGAGATGGCTAAGGGCCAATGCAACATATGCCGAAAGGCATCTACAACATGTAATTTTTCAATCATAATGAAAGATTACAATTTTTATAGTGGAAAAAATAGGGATATAACTATCAATAAAATCACAACTATATACACCACATATAATCCATCATAATACTCATAGAAATACCAGGAGATATCACCTTTCATTAATGATGAAAAATCCAAACACGAGATGGGACTTCCACATTCTACCCGACCGTAGAATAGGTGAGCCAAATCTCTCTTCAGCGATTCTACCCCGTGCCACATTCCTTAGAGAGATAACTTATGCTGCAGTACTTACGGAAAACAACTCTACCAATTTGTCATATATATTGATTTTGAAGTGTCTAATTTTGATACATATGGGATGAGAGAGTCTTTAATGGATTCTATGAGACTCCTCTGGGCCCTCACGTCCCCTTTCATGAATTTATCAAGTGCTTGAGTATCTTCTTTGGGAGGTTGGGTTATTGACCCCTTGATGTGATTCGTGACCTCATTGTCAATGAGGTTTAGGTATGTTCTTTTCTTCCATGCGAGAAAGTTTGAAGCCCCAACTAATTTGTTTCTCTCCTTGCAAAAAGACATTTTGATAGATTTAGATGAATTCATATACTTACTTGAGTAGATGTTGCTTTCTTCACTTTCTTCTTCCTTAATCTTGATAGTGATATAGATAGTATAAGACTACTCCTTGAGAGATTATTTGATGAGAGAGAGTTTGCTTTACAAAGCCTTTTGAAGATGATGATAATGATCTTTGATCTAGCCTTCCTCAGCCTTTGAGAAGCTTCTACTCCTTAGATAATGGATGAGTGTTGATCTCGGAAATGCTTCTAGGGTTTTGGTATTTCTTTTTTCTTCCTTCTTGATGATGATTCCAAGACTCTTGCTAAAGTAGATTTCTTCGATCTAGGGTTTCAGTATGATATAGATTTTGAACCTTGTCTTTTGTATTCTTTGACTCGTTTTGATCCCTTTCTTGGAACTCGATCCTTGTGTGTCTCCTTGATTAGATGCCCTTTCTTTGACTTTAGCACCTTAGCTCTGAAACCATGTTGAGAAATCTAAGGCATCAATAGTTAGGTGATTTCTCTACTTATGATAATTGATTGTGATAGACTTTTTACTTCTTGATTATAATCTTCTGTTCCTGAGTTTTTATTGTGTTCTTTTCATCAAGACAATTACCAATTCATGAACAATAAAGAGACAAGAGACATAATGTATAGGCTTTTCAGCGAGGGCCAAAACCTCTCACTCTTTAAGAGGAAAACCCAATCGAAATTATTCTTATAGATCTTCAATTGAAAAATACCAAGACCATGACAAAGACCCTTGACATTAGAGTCCTCCCAAGGCCAAGTCACTAGCCTCCTCCCCAATGCTTCTCTTCCTCTTCTCGACTTCCTTCAGATTCTCAGCCTCTTCTTGCAGGTCTACAATATTACAACAGAAACCCTAGATGATATTCTCTCCATGAATAGATTTCTCAAAAGGGAGACTCCTATCACTTCCTTGCTCGGTTGCCTTGAGTGAAGTCCTTTCCTGAACTTGATCACCCTTTTACTACTACAAACTTTAGTCTATCCTTGCCAACTTTCAGACCTACAATCCTCCAATGATGACGCTCTCTTTCGCTATCTTCTCTTTCTCCTTCGTTGATCTAGAGACTCTTTCTCACACTTCTTCTTAGACTTGCTTCACCGAATTGCTTGCTTCCAAATGAGGTCGAGTATGGGTATATATACTTGTTTGTCCATGGCAGTTAGGCTGACATGATCTCTTGGAGTAGGCTGACTTCACCTTTTAGATTTATCTCTTCATTGTAGGTTGAGTTGAGTGAGGGCTAGTGACAAGGTCTTGGAGTGTTACTTACAAACACAAGTATGAATCTTTATAATGTCTAACATGCCTTCATTACATGACAATGACACTTTAGAATTTTATGACTAGATGAAAATGTCCCTAAGGGATCTCAATGGGAGCCTCAACTAAAAATAAAATCTCTTGCTCATGAAACCCATGATTCAAGCACTCCAATGATTTTATTTTTCTTCTTTACATTTCCTACATAAAATAAAAACTATATGTCATTATGAAGACCGAACCTAGTTACACTTTTCACCAAGCTATCCTTCTTCCTCTTCTTCCTTGAAATTCACACTTTTTCTAGCCCCAGAAGTTGCAGATAGAACTTCTTGTGTGAAAGTGAAAAAAGAGGCCCAGCTACTTTCTTTATATAGCGATTCTGCTGCTCAGATTTAAGTCGACTTGTCCTGTTTGAGGCTGACTTGGTGGAGGCCTAGAAGACTTATTGTAATAGAAAATAAATTTATTTCTTGACAAATAATTCCCAAGAAGGGTTCTTTACATTATGACATAGATAAAGACACTTGACATAAACCTTAGAAGCCTATAATGGAGGCTTTTGACCTAAAAATAATTGACCCAAGCATGAAATCCATTCTTCAATAAGTCAATTTTAATAATAATAAAATTTCATTTTCTTTCTTTTGACAACTACAATATGTTGTGACTTAAATACATTTATGAAGACCGAACCTAGTTACATTATTCAACAAAAACCCATCAATCCTTTCCTTATAGATTCAAGAGAAATCCAAGTCAAATACAATGCAATAACTAGTTCCTTCCATTGCTTAAGTCATCATGTTCTTCCCATTAGATGCCATCAAACTATCCTCAAGGAGTCAAATATATGTCTTCAAGAGGCCTGGACATTGTTTATTATTCCAATCTAATGCATAGATAATACCATAGTCATCTTTTCATGAACCAAGATTTAGAAGTTCAGATATACTAGCCTCAGAATTCAGGCTTGTGTGCCATTATATTCTTGGACCTGTGTGTCTTAGAGTTTCATACTGTGTGCCATCAAATTCTTAGAGTAGTGTTCCTCAGAGCATGTATTGCAAAACTCAGATAGACTAGGCTTCTTTTGCTTCATAATTCAAACCATATTACCTCAGAACTTTTGACTATTTATCTTTAGAAGACCATCGAACTTCCACAGATGATGCACAAACTTATTCCCAAATGAATGAGCATGCTGACCTATATATGGTGTTTTCCATGCCTGCTGAGCCAACTTGTCAGGAGGGCCGGCTTGGCAATATGGAGGAAAAAGATCACTTAATTTTTTATTTTATTTTATTTTTGTCCAAATGAGACCTAATATAATTTAAATTATCTTTAAGATAAATAAATCATTTTTCATGTAATTATAAAGACTGAACCTAATTACAATTTCCAACATTCAGATCATTTATCACAAATGCACATAATTAATCCTCATCATCAATATTTGGAAAATGTAAAAATGTTAATTTTACATTTTCTGTAAAATTACATGAGGTGTTTTCCAATCCTTTATATAAATAACTATCTTTAAAATAAGATATGAATTTCACTTTATATGGAAATAATTTGATAATCTCAATTTCTAAAAAAAATGATGGTGGTTGAATAGTAATGTTAAATGAAACAATTGCCCATGTTCTTTACTCTTTTTTCAAGTGTAAGTGACCAGATTGGTGTTGTTCCTTGATATTTGGTATTTGCCATACTCTTAATGCTTTTTATCTGCATGAACACAGCAGTGTGAGGTTTGAATCAATGTGGAGCAAGACGGTCCCCATTTCCATTTTAAATATATTTCTGATCTTAATCTGGCTAAAAATCTAATGGATATTATAGTTCCACGGTAGTCCACCGATACAGAAATTCTGCCCCTGGAATCTTAGCCCTGTCTGAGTTCCGCAGTTGGAGAGATTCTGCACATCGGATTTTAGCCATATATATAAAGGCAGTTTTGTTTTGTTTTGTTTTTTTTTTTAATTTCTACAAACCCTAGATGCTCGGATAAGTGAATCAACTTAAAATATAACGCCAGCCGAATTCCAATCACTCAGAGATAGCAAAAAATAACACTTCAAAACATACCTTCAACCATTATCCAGAAATAATATTCTTCCACCTGCGATTTTTAAGCAAAGCTTAGTACATTATATCTATGGGGTCGAAAGAGTGTCCAGGATTCTAAGATGTAAAAAGCTGTTCGTATCAGCCAAAGTAATCTATCTAGACGATACGAGATCCTTCCACAAAAGAGTAGCCATTTTTAACTGGAACCAAATTTAGCCCTCTGCAGCCGAGCAAATGATGCTTTCCAAAACGCTGATTTTATTTATGTACTAAAATTGGTACATCTGGACAACATAAACTTGAGGAAAGTTATCAGAAATATAAATTGTCACAAATTGCCGTGACAGGAGCTTGTCGATGTCAATATCAGACTAAAACATAATCCAAAATAAAGATATAAGTAGAGATCATTATCAAAAGTGACCAAACAATAGAAAAATAAAGCTCTAATACCCAATGAAGAAAACAAAAATACTCTGAATTATAATAAACTCTTTATCGTCATCCATTTCAATCTTGTTTAAAATTTTTATCATCATCCATTTCAATCTTGTTTTTCTATTGGACTGTTTAAACTAATTCTTTTAACTATAACAATATTGCTATTATCAGACTTTTTAGCTGATATTTTAATTTTTTTTGGTTCATTTTAATATATTTGATTCCTCTCAGCTAATCTTTTGAATTTTCCTGTTTATTTTAACATATTTGATTCCTCCAGCTCCCTGACTAATTTCATCTTTTTTTAGCAGCATTTCCAGGTTCTAACAGTACCTCATGTTTTAAGCTTCAACTAACGAGTAGTAGATGTCCAAAATACATATAGATCAGGAACTTGAGTAATTTATCTTTTATTGCCAACATTCCGCATGAATGCATTCAACATGTATAGCGCAGCGGGATGAGACACCGATGAAAACTGTTGAGATTTTCAGTTTTCATAAATTAGGCAAAAATCTCAAGTGTGTGACAACAATAGGGTTTGTTGCTATATTAGCTCTATTTTGTTGGGAAAGAGTTAATGTATCCTATATTTGTTATGAGAGGATTTATGAGTCAGTTAGATTCTCTTGGCTATAAAATATATGCCCGTACAGATATTGGATGAGTTAGTGAGTGTGAGGAAATAATTATTTTGTAATCTCCTGATTAATAATAAGATTGCCGATGCCTTTGTTTGGTGGACGTAGCCCAGATTGGTTGGGTGAACCATGTTAAATCATTGTGTTTATGTGTGTATGTTTTTATACTGTATTTTGTCTTTCAGTTTCCGCTGTGCGTTGTTATGCTTCAACAATTGGTATCAGAGCGTGTTGGAGCGAGTGCGTGCAAGTGAACGGATCGCTGTAGGTGGAGTTTTTCCGCGTTTTGGCGATTGGCGCGGGTTCTGATGAAACAGTCGCGCCAGAAATATCCAATGAATGGATTGGAGCGGCTAATAGGGGAATAACAGTGCCAATCTGTGCGGATCCGACTTAATTAATCGTGTCAGGGCGCCCAGATCCCGATCGACGCAGATCCGAGGGGAAAAGTCGCGCCAATCGGCCCTTTACTCAGAGCGATTTTGTTTGCGGCGCGGATCGTTTGTTGTGTTGATCGTGCCAGAGCGCCAACTGAGAATTGTGTTGAGTGCTCGTTTTGAGATTGAGAAGTTTAATGGCAAAAACAATTTCGAGATCTGGAAGGTGAAGATGTACGATCTGCTTGTCCAACAAGGTGTGGCAAAGGCATTGATGGGTAAATCCAAACAGCCTTATAACATCACAGATAATGAGTGGGCCGAGATGGATGAAAGAGCAGTAAGTGCTATTCGACTGTGTTTGGCAGATGATGTCTTGTTTAATATCGTGTCAGAGACAACAGCTGCTAGTTTGTAGACGAAACTGGAGAAACTGTACATGACCAAATCCTTAACCAATAGGATTCTCCTGAAGCGACAGTTGTACAGTTTGCGAATGAAGGAAGGTATATCGATTGCTGATCATTTGAATGCTTTTAATACTCTTCTGGTGCAATTACAAAGTATAGAAGTAAAAATTCAATCCGAGGATAAAGCTATTACTTTATTGTGCTCGTTGCCCAAGTCATGGGAATCAAATTTTGTACTTCTATCAGTCTAGATTCATCAAGAACCATTGATTTGATGATGTAGTTGCATCTTTATTATCTGAAGAAACAAGGAGAAGGTCGCATTTAGAAACCTCTACATCAGAAGCAATGATGGTTAGAGGTCGTTCTAAAGAAAGACGCTCCAGTAGGCCGAGCGACTCACGTTCAAAGTCGAAAGGGAGGAAGAGTAAGGTAAAGTGTTGGTTTTGTGGCAAATCGGGGCATTTGAAGAAGGACTGCTGGGAGCGACAACAACAAACTTCTAAAAAAGATTCTTCAACAGAGAAGAAGGAGGCAAATACGAAAGATACAGGTTTGGCATCTGGTTCAGGTATGAGTGATGAAGTATTATAAGTTAATGTGTCAAATCATGATCAACATTGGTTGTTAGATTTCGGTGCATCAAACCACATGTGTATTCATAAATAATGGTTTAAGACATATAAATCAATTAATGATGGAGTTGTGTACATGGGTAATGATGTAACATGTAATATTGTGGGGATTAGGAGTATACAACTGCAAATGTTTGATGGGACAACTAAAATATTAACTGATGTGACGCATGTACCAAATTTAAGGAAAATTTTGATTTCATTAGGAGCACTTGATTCAAATGGATATAAAACTGTAATTCAAGGTGGAGTAATGAAAATTTACAAAGCTATTTTACTAGTTATGAAAGCTAAGAAGGTAGGAAATCTATTTCAGTTAGAAGGAGGTACAAGGTTAGATTATGTTTCTACGGTGTTTGAACATGACAGTAGTTCCATTCACTTATGGAATCAAAAGTTGGGGCATATGAGTGAAAGAGGGTTAAAAATTTTGCCTGATCGCAAGTTACTTCCAAATCTAAAGTCTAGAAAGTTAGATTTATGTAAGCATTGTCTGTTTGGAAAACAAAGTAAACAAAAGTTTAAAATAGGCAAACATACTAGTAAATGAATACTCGACTATATCCATTCAGATGTCTGGGGTCCAGTCCCTACAACCTCATATGGTGGCTCGTCATATTTTGTATCGTTTATTGATGACTTTTCTAGGAAAGTGTGGGTCTACATGTTGAAAAGGAAGTCTGATGTTTTTTCAGTTTTCAAGTAGTTTAGAGCATTGGTAGAAAACAACACTGGTAGAACAGTAAAATGTTTAAGAACTGACAATGGTGGTGAGTTTACTTCCAAGGAGTTTGACAACTATTGCAAGGATGCAGGGATCGAGAGACATAAGACCACGGTGTATACTCTGCAGCAGAATGGAGTTGCTGAACGCATGAATAGGACTCTTTTAGAGAGAGCAAGGTGTATGCTGAGTAACGCCGGTTTGTAGAAGGAGTTGTGGACAGAAGCTGTGGCTACGGCTTGTTATGTGATAAATCGATCACCGTCAATGGCGATAAGATGCAAGATTCCTCAAGAGGTAGGGAAAGGTCACCCTTGTGACTATTCTAAACTCAGAGTGTTTGGTTGTGATGCATATGCTCTAGTGCCTAAACATTAGCAAACTAAATTAGACCTAAAGTCTAAAAGGTATATCTTTGTTGGGTATGGTGATGGAACAAAGGGATATAGATTGTGGGATCCTACTACCTCAAAATCATCATCAACAAAGATGTAAAGTTTAATGAATCCTCTCTTGTACAGTTAGATGTAAATAGTAGATTGAAACAGGATGATGTATCTGACTTTCAGCACATTCAGTTTGATAGCATTTCTAATGATAGTCATGATGACCATAGTTCAGATACTAGTCATGAACAAGTTTCAGAATCAGAACATGAACAAGGTCCAGGTATAGATCATGAACAGGTCTCAGATACTGATCGTCAAGAAGTTCCTACAGATGGTAGTCAGCCAATCAAGGAAGCGCCAGAAACATCCTTAAGGAGGTCTACAAGAATCAAACGGCCACCGAGAAGGTATGATGATTATGTTACTTCAGTTGCATTTACTGTTAATGATGATGAACCTCTGTGCTATCAGGAAGAAATAAAAGGTTCGAAAAGTGACAAGTGGAAAGCAGCCATGAAGGACGAAATGATGGCCTTAGGTAAGAATGGCACATGGGATCTGGTTGAGCTTCCGAAAGACAGGAAAACTGTGGGGTGTAAATGGGTTTTCAAGCTGAAACGGGGTATGAATGGACTACAGAAGCAGGTACAAGCGAGACTGGTCCGCAAAAAGGGTTCTCTTCAGAAAGCCGACAATTGATCTTTCATGAGATTTTTCACCAGTTGGTTAAATTAAGTTTCAATTAGATGTGTTAGCATAGTGGCTTGCTTGATTAGAGCTGCAAAGCAATTAATGTTGACTGGCATTTCTACATGGAGACTTGATGGATTAATGATGGAACAAACCAGAAGGGTTTGTTCAAGCATGCGCAGATGAGAAAATTTGTCTGCAGGCTCAAGAATTCATTATATGGCCTAAGCAGTCGCCTCGGCAGTTGGTATAAGAAGTTTGATTCTTCATAGTTGAGTCAGAAATATGTTAGATAAGTGAATATGATCATTGTGTTTTATTTTTAAGCAATTAAATAATGGCCATATTCCATTATCTTAGTAAATTGTATGTTGAAATCGATATGCTTTTAGCAAGCAAAAGCATAGAAGAAATCAACAGGTTGAAGGCTCAGATGGCAAGGACATTTGATATGAAAGATCTAGGAGCAACAAGACAGATTTTGGGCATGGAGATTTTCAAAGACAGGAGCAATGGTAAGATATGGCTATCACAACAGAAGTATATTGAGAAAATACTTTTGAGATTTGGCATGAACAATGTGAAGCCTGTGTCAGTCCCTTTTGCTTCCCATTTCAAGCTTTCTTCGAGTTTATGTCCTAATACAGATGAAGAAAAGAATTATATGTCTCGAATTCCATATGCCAATGTAGTAGGGTGTTTAATGTTTGCGATGGTGTGTACGCGACCAGATATTTCACATGCAGTTGGGGTTGTCAGCAGGTATATGGCAAATCCAGGTAAAGAACACTGATCAGCAGTGAAATGGGTGCTTCGGTATTTGAGAGGCACAAGTGATTATTGTATTACATATAATAAGAGTAGTGAATTTGTTTGCAGATATGTTGATTTCGATTTTGCAAGTGATTTGGATAAGAGAAGGTCAACATCAGGGTATGTCTTTACTCTTGCAGGTGGAGCTATTAGTTGGATGTCAAAGCTACAAAACATTGTTGCTTTATCCACTACTGAAGCAGAATACATTGTTGCTTCTCATGCTTGCAAAGAAGCGATTTGGTTGAAAGGTTTGTTTGGTGATTTTGGTAGGTTGCAGGACAACATCAAGTTATTTTGTGATAGTCAAAGTGCAATACATTTGGCTAAGAATCCGGCCTATCATAGTAAATCAAAGCATATACCGATCAAGTACCATTTTGTAAGACAGGCTATCACTGAAAGGGGAGTCTCTCTTGAAAAGGTGCATACAAAGGAGAACTGTGCAGACATGTTCATGAAACTAGTTTTGTTAGAGAAGCTACGTTGGTGTTTGGCTTCTCTTGGCTTGCAGAAAAGATAAAAATAATAAACAAATAGGGTATTAGGCTAATTGTTGTCAAGGTGGAGATTGTTGAGATTTTCGGTTTCATAAATTAGGCAAAAATCTCAAGTGCGTGACAATAATAGGATTTGTTGCTATATTAGCTCTATTTTGTTGGGAAAGAGTTAATGTATCCTATATTTGTTATGAGAGGATTTATGAGTCAGTTAGATTCTCTTGGCTATAAAATATATGCCCGTACAGATATTGGATGAGTTAGTGAGTGTGAGGAAATAATTATTTTGTAATCTCCTGATTAATAATAATATTTCCGATGCCTCTGTTTGGTGGACGTAGCCCAGATTGGTTGGGTGAACCACGTTAAATCATTGTGTTTATGTGTGTATGTTTTTATACTGTATTTTGTCTTTCAGTTTCCGCTACGCGTTGTTATGCTTCAACAAAAACAAAGTTAACTCCAAGGCAAGATGAATTAGCTTTTAACAGACAAAATCATCCAAGCATGTTAATGTTGGAGACAGGAATAGTGGAAAGACATCAATTTTGGAACTTTCACTTTATCGCCTGCTTTAGGATTGGCAAAGATTTCAGACATATATTGAGGTTTATGAAGTATTTTGGCTATTTAGGGAGTTTTAATGTGAATTCAACACCCAACACAAAAATAGCCTAGGGCAGTTTGCAATAACAATTTGCAGTGAAAGTCACAACCATCAATATTAACTCTGAATATCAACAGTCCAATCGAAATTTGAATTTAATTCTCAGGGGTGCAGTGGAAGCCCCATACCCAAATAAAGACCATTTGCAAAAAAAGTAATTAATTATACGAAAATAAAGGAATAGACAACAGTTTTATGGCCAAAAATGTAAAATACATTTCAAAAAACACTATTAAGATCAAATCGCGCAATGTATAACTCGTGATTTTAGTGGTGCAGTAAAACTAAAAATTGTTCTAAGAGGTGTAAAGTGAGGCTCATAGGTTTCTTAAATTGGAAAAATTGTATGAGAAACGATATATATGTTATATGTTTTGCCATATTTCAATTTTTATAAATGTTATAAGGGATGATATTTTAGTTATATATATATATATATATATAATAATATATATATATATAATAATATATATATATATATATATATATTATATATATAGAATATATCCTTTATTTCTAAAGCTTAGTTAAAAACACTAAATTGTTATATTTCTAAAGGAAATACTAAAAATAAGAATAACGACTCTTAAAAACCACCCGATTTTAAACTCAATTAAAATGATGGATTATAAAATCATAAATAAAAATAATTATTATTTTTATATTATAGTGTGAGCAAACCACTTTCCTCCAAAATTTGGGGTAGAAACATCGGTGTAAAACAATTGGTGTAGTTTGATTTTGTTGGCTTAGTGTGCATGTTGTTTAGAATTGAAAAATGGTTGAGAGAGGGTTGATATGAAATATTCTGCAGAGATGCCTTGCTTAATAAGTCTTAATAAAATATATATTTTATAGGGTTGATAATAGATTATTTTGGTAGTTGGATAGTTATAAAAATATTATTGTAAACTATAATAATGAATAGCATTTGCATATTCATAAAAGTAAAAAAAAAGATGTACAATATAGCTATGAAAATAAAGGTAATGGAATCTATGGGAGTAATTCAATTGGTTATGACAACGTTATAATGTAATACGTAAAGTATGAAATTTAAAATTTAAATCCTCATAGATTAAGCCAAAAAAACACAGTATTGACCAATTTGAAATTAAAATAATGAAGACCATTTGTATATTTAAATTGTCTACGATTCCATTGACCTCTCAAAATTTTGTTAATTTAAGTACGAAACAATGTGAATCATCAATTATTATGGGACTTGCCAAAAATATAAACTCTGGTATTGTATTCCTTGTTTTGTCACCAAGTATTTATGGAAACCTATGATTCTACCAACACGTTCTATCATCAAGAGCTTCAATGCTTAAAATTTCACTTTTCAATTTCAGATCATTCAATTTAAACAACATCACCAAAAGTGCTACTGGAAATACATGCTATATGCCTGTTTCATTTTTCTGTGTAATAGAAAATTGTATTTTTCTTTTATGATGATCTAACTTCTATACCAATCCAATGGGGGTTGAAATTCTATTGAATATGAGAGGCAATGTAATATAAATTGCAATTTTTATCCTTTATCCTGAGATGAAATATGTGTCCTCAAAGACTACAATTGGAGATGTAATACTTAATTTTGTTCTTTCCAAAGTGTTCATGCCTATTGCAATTTATTTGTCTTTGTTATGATTGAATGTTCGGTTATTTTCCTCCCAGTAGCATCGAACCACCTCGAAGTTTGAGTGCGATATGATGACATCAGCTAGCTATTCAAAGAGAGGCTTAGTAGGCACTAGGAAAACCTCCTCATCTATTGCGAGAGCCCTCTGAAAGCATATAATATCTCCATATTCAAACTGGCTATTTCCCACAAGCCATTTGAAGCGAATATTAGGAACTGATCTTGTGGTTTGAGCTGCCGCACATGTATTGATGGTTCTGCTATCAATACTGGCCTCTGGATTGGGATTGGACATAGAAACCGAGAAAAGAAAGTGATCCAAGTTGATCAACTCCTAGACTTAACCAAGATCTTTTACCTTCGTGATGTTGTTAGAATTGCATTTAAAATAGCATAAGTGAACATATATGCATGCTGTAAAGAAGAAGGAACATGACAATAATCAGCAACATAAAACACAAGGCGTTGATAACGGAGTTCGTCCAGGAGGGACTACGTCTCCAGATCCGGTGCCAAGATGGTGTAGGCTACTGCATTAAGTGTTGTCAATAGTGATGATGTACATAGGTGGTGACGCCGCTATCATACAAGGAAAATTCCTTCACATAGGAGTGGCTCCATGAGATGTTCCACTACAGGAACTCTCATTCAAAAAGGACTCCTATCAGTATGACATAAACTTAGGCATGATGATAATGAGCATCCTGCCAACATGGCATCAAAGGGATCTCAATGCAAACATACATGGCGACATATGAGTATCCCGTCAACATGATGACAAAGGGATCTCAAACAAAACATGACGAATCATGATAACAAGTACATCCCACAGATGATTCCACGTCACATCAAGCAGGAATCATGAAACAAGTAAGAAAACAAGATTCCACATCAAACAGGGATCTATGTAGTACAATGCATCTCATAGCAAAAAGAAGTACATGAACACATTGCATATACCTCACATCCTGAGGCCATCTGAAGAAAAGGATTTCAAACTGCTGAAGTTGGTCATACCATCAATCTCGCGGCGTCGAATCTCATGGAAATCACTGCTCACACATGGAATACTGATATTTGCACTCCACTTTGAAAAGTGGTTGGAAAATGAAATGATCAACTGGAAAATATGAATGCACCATCAGATTTGTGGCATCGAATAGGGTAAAATCAACTGTCAATTTCTGAATTTTGACAAAGTGAAAATCTGGGGCTTAAGGAATCTTTTAGATTTCCCCTAGATTCCTCAAAGATTCCCTCCTCCAGGTCATCTGAAGATCTGCTGCTCAGATCAAAATTCTGATTCCGCCATCAGGTTTGTGTCGCTGAAAGGTGTAGGATCAACATAAAGTTTGTCCAATTTGGACATTAGCAAAATTTCGCCCTCTTGGAAATTTTGCTCAATCATAGTTCTACCTGCGCTTTTCCCAGGTTCATGGTTCCACCTGCAAAATTATTAAAAAAATGTGTCTCGGTTTCCATGATCCACCTTGGCCTCTGTTCTACTCTATAAAATGGGGTTTCGTCCTCCGTTTCACGCGTCTCCCCGTGCAGAATGAAAACAAAGGATTATAATAAAAGGTGTGGCAGAAATTTCAAAAACCAACCACGTGGTGCATTGGTTGGTCCGCTTGACCGTATGTCGTTAGGCCCACTCATGGATCACGGGTTCGAATCCTTTAACCACATTCTTTTTTGGGGTTGTAGTTGGCGGATTTAGCGTTACGGTTTGGGCGCATCATAACTGTTTGTTGTATTAATGGCCGAGTTTTGTTTTAAGTGGTTTGGTTGGTTATGTTTTGGGTTGGTTGGCAAGCTGCCATATGGGGCCGGCCCACATGGGCCGAGTGGGTTCAATCCCCGCTGGCTCCACTTTAATTAACGTGCATATATTTATAGCATGGGTGGTTGGGTGGTTGGGGTGTGGGCTGGGTCCACCAGAGGTTGCCCAACCACCCCATACATAAAACGTAACATGGTTTGTTTGGTGGTTGAGGCTGACGGGGGTCATGGCTTGTTGGCCATTTTTTAAATAATATTTGTTTTTGATTGCTGCGGTTTTGAGAGGACGGATGGTGGAGGTCATGGCCCGCCACCTCACATATATTTATTTTTTGTTTTTAAAATAATAAGGATATTTTTTCGATTTTGTCTAATATAAGGGTTATTAGACAAATTAACGACCCAATAAATTCGCCTGCTTTCGGGAGCTAGATTTCATGCCCTGGGGTCGATCAAATTGTAGGACACTTAAACCTGGCCCACTTCCCAACTTTGACCAAAACTTTGACTAGCTCGTTCTCCCTCATATGAGCTCAGATTTGAGTGTCGTTTGCACTGTTGGAATTAGGGAGACGAACACTTTGATCTAGTGCTAGTTTGGGAGCAATCTGGTCACTTTGAATTTTGCCCCCTTTTAAGTCCTCTAGGACTTCTACCTATGTTTGGAGCCACCTAGATCAATCCTCCCCACTGAGGATCTTTTGGTTCTCCAAAAGCAAGAAAAATAATCTACAACTTCTTTGTACCTTATCTGCATCACAAGCATCCTGAAAAGGTCTCGCTTCCATCTCCTTCACCTTTGTTCTTCGGAGCTTTAAGCGATGAGTCAACACTTGCAACCTGTAGTACATTGTTTTTGCAAATTACATGCTTGACTTACATGACCAAATAATGACCCAAGCATCCCATACTTTCCACGAGTTTATACACATACTCAGTGGTCAAGTTTACATCAAAATGGAAACAATACCCCGGCTACAAAAACAAGGCCCACATATCATTGTTGCTTCAACAAGTGATGGAAAACATATCATCATTGCAACACATGATTTACAAAAGTAAAGCCAAACGCTATTGTTTCTTTGACAAGTGATGAAAACACAACATCACTTTCACAGTTTAAAATGCATCCAAAAATAAGACCAAACATCATTGTTTCTTAACAAGTGATGGAAAACACATCATCAATTTTACATTTTAAAATGCAACAAATGATTTACAAAATCACGACCATGACAAGCTAACATATATAGAAACCATTTTTCACTTATCAATGTGAATGGGTCACCCCCCTGTGGTGGCTTTGCTTGTCAAACAATTGTTTCACTTGGTTCATGCACTGATGCTTTGTCTTTAAGGTGCTGCTCTGGATGGAGCCTCCAACAAGTGGCTCTTTGATGGCCACCTTTGTTGCAATGACTGCAATACATCTTCTTCCTCCAGATCTGCTTACCATGTTTCTTTACCTGCTGTTGAGAGGGTCTTTCATGCCTCCTCCTTTTGTGTGGTGTTATTCTTTTCCAACACTTAGAAAATGTATGGTTATGTAATCCACAGAAGGTACATGCTTTTCGATGCCATGTTTTACGTTCATCATTAACAACATGATTGTAATCGAAATGAACATTCGAATATCGAAACTGGTTATACCTTTCCTTGCTACCTTTGGTGTCAATATGGCGATGAGAGCTTGCCTCAACTCTTTCCCTACAATGGATACTGCCATGGGATGATGGGGATGTGTTCCCATCATTCTCTTTCTTCAACGATTTCAAGGATGTCTCAGAAAAATATGACACCTTTGAGCATTCCCCTTCGGTGTATCCCAAGCCTACAAATCGAGGTCTCTACACAACCTCCAATGATTGAGTTATGCCTTGGTTATTAAAACCAAGTTCTTTTTCCTCCTTGTACCTCATCTTGGTAAGGAGCCTCATGTTTATCCCTGTAATTGGTATCTCCACATCTCCAACAAAAATCATACTATGTGAAGACAAAATTGGAAGGAAATCAACATCTTTTACCTCCACTGTCGAGTTGGAAAGAACTGAAGAGGGCTACTCATCATCTGTTGTTGGTGGTTCACTGTTTATCTTGGTGGATTCCCTAACTTCTTTCCTAACATACCCAAGGCCTGCTTGATGGGGTAGTTCTTCTACTTTGATGGGGTTGACAATGCCTTGGCCATCAATTTCCAAGCATTTTCCTTCATAACCCATTTTCTTCAACAATTTGGAGCCAATTCCTGTGGTATGATTTTCAAAAACAATGAAATCATCATCAGGACACATACATGAATTTAGAGAATTAATTTTTACCTCACATGGGTCACGCCGCAACTTTTCCAAGGCCTCGTCCTTAGCTTGCAGCTATTGTAGAAAACTTTGTTTTTCCTCTTTCCCTTCATGTAGAAGCATCTTCAATTCAACATTCTCTGTTTAAAGTTTCCATTTGTTGTGCTTCAGTTCTTCCAGGGCCTCTTCAGTGGCTCTCAACTGAACCTGCAATCGCTCCTTTTCCTCTCTCTTTTTGTAGAGCTTCATACATTATTTCCACCCTTTGGGAAATTTTGAGCATGGTCTCGTACATCGCTTTTTCATCCTCTGTCACTGCACGTTCATTGTTCACACTTGTAATTCACATCCACGCAAAGACCACTTTGATACCAAACTTGATCCGAGTTGACTCAACTCCCAGATTTAACCAAGATCTTTTACTTTTGTGATGTTGTTAGAATTGCATTTAAAATAGCATAATTGAACATATATGCATGCCGTAAAGAAGAAGGAATATGAAAATAATCAGCAACATAAAACACAAGACGTTGATAACAGAGTTCGTCTAGGAGGGACTACGTCTCCGTGCCCAGTGTCAAGATGGTGTAGGCTGCTGCATTAAGTGATGTCAATAGTGATGATGTACATAGGTGGTGACATTGCTATCATACAAGGAAAATGCCCTCACGTAGGAGTGGCTCCATGAGATGTTCCACTATAAGAAATCTCATTCAAAAAGGACTCCTATCAGTATGACATAAACTAAGGCATGATGATAATGAGCATCCTGCCAACATGGCATCAAAGGGATCTCAATGCAAACATACATGGCGACACATGAGTATCCCATCGACATGACGACAAAGGGATCTCAAACAAAACAAGATGAATCATGATAACAAATACATCCCACAAATCATTCCGTGTCACGTCAAGTAGGAATCATGAAACAAGTAAGAAAACAAGGTTCCACATAAAACATCAAACATGGATCTATGCAGCACAATGCATCTCATAGAAAAAATAAGTACATAAACACATTGCATATACCTCACATCCTGGGGCCATCTGAAGAAAAGGATTTCAAACTGCTGAAGCTGGTCGTACCATCAATCTCACGGTGTCGAATCTCATGGAAATGATTGCTCGCACATGGAATACTGATACTTGCACTCCACTTTGAAAAGTGGTCAAAAAAATGAAATGATCAAATGGAAAATCTGAATGCACCATCAAATTTGTGGCGTCGAATAGGGTAAAATTGACTGTCAAATTTCTGAATTCTTACAAAGTGAAAATCTGGGGCTAAAGGAATCTTTTATATTCTATTAAACGCACACATGACAACAACATAATATTAAAGATAAACAGGAGAGTACCTCTATTATTAACAAATGATATACATTTATAGTACATGGTGTGATCCTTGGATTCATATTCCAAGTGGTCTCTTGGACTTCCTTAGTCTATTTGGCTTCCACACTAACCCATAGAGGTTTAGGTGTCCAACATCGCCCCCCCCATTTATCCAAAGGGTTATGTATGAGTCCAAGAAGAGAGATGTAATACAAAATGTGCAAAAATGCATGGAAACACTAGGCTAAATGTGCTCTCTGAAATGTTGGTATAAAGGGTGGTCGTTTAAGGATGACCACCAACACTGGAACTCTTAGTGCAGTTCCGAGAACTCTTCCAAGTTTGGCATGAAGCTCAAGTCTTCTGCTAGAGGAAGTGCTTCCGATGTTTTAAAGAGGGAAACATTCAACCATGAAAGGGTGGTCTCACACCACATAAAAAGGGAGAACTTCAACTTGAAAAGGGAAGTCTCAACCTGTGGTGGTTTAAGGATGACCAACAACTTTGGAATGCTTAATGCAATTCCTGGAATTGTTCCAAAATTGGCAAGAAGCTAAAGTCTTCTGCTAGAGGAAGTGTCCCTAATTCTTTGAAGAGGTGTCACAAATTGAAAGCATGCTCAGGGGCATCTTTGTCTCTGGCTACAACTCTGAATCTGGTATGGCAGGTTGTGGCTCAGGCTCGCTTGATGTGGCTTTGAAGCTTGTAGATGACCATCATTTCCCCCCCTATCAGATGCAAGGTGAGATGATGGAGAAAACTCAACTGCAAGACTATTCAATACTCTAGAACAAGTTCTGACATGTGACTGGAATATCTTCCTGGCTGTTGATGCCTATTGCCAAGAAGCAATCCATCCAAGATGAATCTTTGTTCTTCCAGGAGGTTTGTTTCTGAAGCACCTGTTTGAAGAATGACTAGTTTTATGATAGTGCTTGCATGGATGGAGATCAAAATAGTGATCTTTTAGATGGCCAACTCAGTCACAGTGTTGGCATTTCACAATCTGTTGCTGTGGAAGAGGGGCAGAATCTGGAACAGCTGAAGGTGAACTATCATGAAGAAATCCATCACTTTGAAACTGGATGGGCTTTCAGTAATCTGGAATATGAAAGGAAACCTCCTTGTCATATCCAAGACTTGTTTTGTGCTTGTTGTGGACAAGTTCTTCCCAAGGTCTGATGATGGGCTTGGGAAATGCAGACTAAATTTCTGCATCTGCATGTAACCTTGCTGCTTTATTGGGTACTGTATCTTAATCAACTTGCTGCTTATGGGAGTCTGTTGCATTGTTCTGAATAGAAACAGGTTCAGAATGATGACTCCTCTGTTTTAATTCTTCTTGCTGTAGCTGAGATTCAAGCTCCAAAAATTCTATCTTGTCTTGTGTATATTGCAGATAGGTTTTAATATCACAGAGAGTGTTCTTGCTAATTTTCACTGTATCATGAACTGTGGAGTGTATTACAGTATTTAACAACTCTAATACTTCACCAATTTTATCCATTTTCCAAACAATCAAACCAAAAATGCACTTGTAGAAATAATAATGGTTTTAGAAAATTAATTTGCCAACACAAATTAATTTTCGCTGATGTCTGCTCATATTCTCACTTCACATTGTCTTGTGCCTCAATTTCTTTACAGTAAGCCCAATATTGCTACCTTAATAGAATGTCCATCTTGACAGGTTTGCAGCCCATAGGCTCTTCTTTTCCAGCAATAACAAGACCCCAATAGAAATGAGATTAGCTTCTATATTTCATCAACCATACACCATATAACACTAACACTCGTGGAAAATATCCTTCAATGCATTCAAAGTAGCATACAATGGTTCCAGGCAGTGGAATTTCAATCGTCCCCACTCAATTTTGAATAAAACATAAAAAACACATAATCCATACCTTTCCAACTATTCTCCAGGCTCTGCACATTCCCCGAGATTACCTTCATCACAGTTTTCCTTGGTCACACCACATATCACCCCTTCCGCATCTGATATGCGACTACCAGAAGTGTTTAAATAATGCTTAAGGCTTTAAACCAGAATCACTCAATATTTAACACTTTTTCCTTTAAAACCTGGGACACACCACTTTATCGCAATACATAGAAATACATTGGAAAACAAAGGAAAACCCTGCTCTGGCAGCATATGCCGGACTTCAAAACTCATACACTCGCTTCTATAAATATCGTCGGGTCTATCTCTTGAAGCCTTTCCGTTGCACCACTTCCCCCGAACTCCGATCTCCGATCTGCCCGATCTTCAATCAACGCTTATTGCTATCGGCTATCAGCTATCACATCGTCCTTCACACATGGCCTCTTCCACTTAAAAGTTTTGATCCGACATGACTTACAGACTCGATGGGTTCTAGGTTGCAGTATATAATTCGTCGGGTCTGCTCCTAAAGCGCATGTCGCATATCGCACTTAGCTGAAGACTAATGTCTCCCTTTGATGTATTACGATGCGATATTACTTGCTCCACTCTTGCGATTTAATCCTAACCATTGATCTTCCAGATCCAATGGTTGTTGTGCATCAACTCTTCACCTCTCCGCTCTTCTATTTGCTTATGTTTTACGCTATTTCTTCAGTGTTTCATTGTGCACTCCCTCTTGAGCTTGTACTTTGAACCTTCTAATGGATTCAACGATCCATTATGATCCTCCTCTTCATGTATCTCTCTTTGTGTAATCACTGAACTTCCCCTGCACACATCTGGAGTAGCCTTATTTGCAGCGGACTTCTTTGCTGAGGCAGCTGGTTTAGCAGCCTTGGCTAGCTTGGCAGCAGGAGCCTTTGTAGACTTGATGGATGGAGAAACGTTCAATGGATACCAAAAGTTTGAAGAAGAGACCACAAAAACGTTTTAATTCCCAAAGAACCCAGTCAATCAACCAATAGCGGAATACACGTAAACTCACCTTTTCACCAATCCATGACATTCACACAGTTCCTGAGGTTTAACTTTATCAGGTTCATTCTCCACCGTAGATTTTAATCCCACAATTTGAGGGTTGATATCCTTTCCGCGATCAATCAAACTTGCACAACCATCCTCCATTGTAGATTTGCACTCACAAGATCTGACAGTCTTCAGCGATTTCGGAAGGAACACTTGTGTGATGATTACCCATCCGAAATGGGTGGTTTTTCTCTCTCCTCTAGTGGCTACGTGTTGTGTAGTGAGTGGAATCGGGCAGACTCACTATATTATCGCTTACCACTTTTTATGCCCCCGAAATACTATTTCATGTGCAAATACCACCTTTTTGCTGGCTATCTTTCGCGCATCTTCTCCAAGCGATGACTGTTAGATCTGTCAATCTATCGATCGGACGGTTGTCGCTCCCCTTCAAATTTTGACTCAAAATTGTTGGGTTTTCCACTGTTCCACTATAAAGTTAACACTTTCGCCAGTTTATATTAGAGCTGTGGTACGGAGGAGCTCCGATATCGGAGTGTGAACCGAAGTGGTAGGGACCAAAGTGTGAACGAGGTAATACTACGGAGGAGATAATGATATAGTTAAGCTCGACAAATAACACATACACTGGGGTAGGCGAGGAGAATGTGTGGCGTTTGAGTTTCAATAGGATTTCAAGGTTTGAAAGCGAAGAAAGATTGAGGTTGTGGTGCCATTCATTGGTGAATCGATTTCGATTTCTAATGGGACTTTCAACTTTTCTGTGGATATGAATTTGAGACTGATGCATTTAAGGCTTTGAAGATGCCTCTTCCAACATAGGTATGCTTCTGTATTCAAAAGGAATGCTTGTCATTACCAAGAGGAAAACTTCAAGGTTGCCTTAGAGGTAATAGACGGATAGGCTTAGATGGCAGAGTCCTAAATTTGATGAGACCACAAGTCAATTCCAAACCAAATTCAGATTAGAGCAGCTATGAACCAAATGATATAGTGCTCACAATAATCTCAACGGATATATAAATACAACTGAAATTTACTGCAGGAGTAATTCTATAACTTAGCATATAAAATTTGAACTTCAAATAATGCACAGAGAAAGACCGTATATACTAGGATTTCATGGGGCAGAGCGCCAAATTTACGTCTTGCGTTCCAACCAGATGCAAATAGATTCTGGAAAGTGTATTAAGGTGGTTCACGAAATTCAGGGTATGGTATAACATTTAACCCTCGACCAACTCATTCGACAACAAAGATTTCACAGAGATGGCAGTCTAGAACAGAGATATAGGACTGACATGTATAGAAAGGCCATAGAACAACAAGCTCACATAAACAAGTGGCTCATACTTGAGCAGGGTAGGAGATCGCCCGCTCTGATACCTTGTTAAACACACACATGGCGGCAACAGAATATTAAAGATAAATAAGAGAGCACCTCTATTATTAACAAATGATATACATTTATAGTACATGGTGTGACCCTTGGATTCATATTCCAAGTGGTCTCTTCGACTTCCTTAGTCTATTCAGCTTCCACACTAACCCATATAGGATTAGGTGTCCAACAGATTCCCCCTAGATTACTCAAAGATTCCCTCCTTTGGGTCATATGAAGATCTGCGGCTCAAATCAAAATTCTGATTGCGCCATTAGGTTTGTGTCGCTAAGAGGTGTAGGATCAACATAAAGTTTGTCCAATTTGGACACTGACAAAATTTCTCCCTCCTGGAAATTTTGCTCAATCATGGTTCACCCTGCTCTTTTCCCAGGTTCATGGTTCCACCTGCAAAACATTAAAAAAAATGTGTCTCGTTTTCTGTGCTCCACCTCGGCCTCTATTCCTCTCTTCATAATGGGGTTTCGTTCCTCCGTTTCATGCCTCTCCTCGTGCAAAATGAAAACAAAGGGTTATAATAAAAGGTATGGTGGATAATTTAAAAAACCAACCACATGGTGCATTGGTTGGTCCGCTTGATCGTATGTCGTTAAGCCCACCAACGGATCACGGGTTCGAATCCCTTAACCACATTCTTTTTTGGGGTTGCGGTTGGTGGATTTAGTGTTACAGTTTGGGCACATCATAACCATTTGTTTTATTAATGGCCGAGTTTTGTTTTAAGTGGTTTTGTTGGTTATGTTTTGGGTTGGTTGGCGCGCTGCCATATGGGGCCGCTCGGTGGGGGCCAGCCCACATGGGTCGGGCAAGTTCAATCCTCGCTGACTCCATTTTAATTAATGTGCATATATTTATAGCATGGGTGGTTGGGTAGTTGGGGTGTGGGCTGGTCTGCCGGAGGTGGCTTGCCCATCCCATACATAAAATGTAACACGGTTTGTTTGGTTGTTGGGATGCGGGGGTCATGGCCCGTCGGCCATTTTTATAATAATATTTGTTTTTGATTGCTGCGGTTTTGGGAGGACAGGTAGTGGGGGTCATGGCTCGCCACCTCACATATATTTATTTTTTATTTTTAAAACAATAAGGATAATTTTTCGATTTTGTCTAATATAGGGGTTGTTATAAAAATTAATGACCCAACAAATTCTCCCACTTTCTGGAGCTAGGTTTCATGCCCGGGGTCGGTCAAATTGTAGGACACTTAAACCTGGCCCACTGTCCAACTTTGACCAAAACTTTGACTGGTTCGTTCTCCCTCATACAAGCTCGGATTTTAGTGTCGTTCACACCATTGGAACGAGGGAGACGAGCACTTCGATCTGTGCTGATTTGGGAGCAATCTAGCCACTTTGAATTTTTCCCCCTTCTGAGTCCTCTAGGACTTCTGCTTGTGTCTAGAGCCACCTAGAACCTGCACACACGACTAAAATAAGGGAGGAAGACAACATAAGACAACAAGTATGAAGTTTTCCTTAGAGAAATTAGAGTATGCGAAAGAAGTCTACCTGGAATATGTAGCAAGATTTTCTTTCTTCTTCGCTTGTAAGCTCCATTTCACCTTTGTCCATAATCGTGAAAATTTTGCATAACAATAGTAATGTTACAAATTTAAGTCAAGGAATGAAAATGAAAGGTAAAGAAGAATGTCACTTTTACTTTAAGAATTTAACATTACCATTAGGGAGCATGTAGGAAGCATCAAGGGAGCATGTTGGGATTGCCTAAGAAGAATGGTTCATGTAGTGTTTCGAAGAAAAAAAATGCCTTGCAAAACTGTGATGAAAGCATGGTTTGGACGTATGCAACCGTGTCAAAATTGAGATTCGATCATGTGGAACCACAATTCAAAACCATCATAGTTCTAAAAGTCCAGGAAGGGTGGAACCACGGTTTTTCCCGAGGTTCACCCATGGATTCGTTTAGGAACCATCATGGTTTGGAAAGTCTAGGAAGGGCAGAACCACGGTTCTACCCAAGGTTCACCCAGAGATTCGTTTAGGACACAACTTCGTCTCCTAAACTAAGGGGGAAGGGGGTTCCTACAACATTGAAACCACCATTGTGATCAAATCAAAATGCGGGAAGCAAGAGGTGATGAATAGCCCTGCACTTCCCTAAAACTAGGGCCCTTCTTTAATAATTCTCCTCATATTTTCTCAGGTTACAACAACTTTTTTTTTCAAGCATAAATATATGTCATAATTTTGGGGTCCAAGATATAAAAGCCCAAACTTGGGTCAAAACCCTTCAAATCTACTGTGTGGATTGAAGAATAGAGAAAAAAGTTGATTCACCTTTGTTAGATTTACATCCATAGGAGCTTGTTATTATTGTTCTACAATATAATGACTAAGATTGTATTGTGGAAATCTTATATTATATATATATATTATATATATTATATATTATATACACACTTACATGAAAATATTTTATATTATGTTTTTTTATTTAATAATATTTTTAATTCTAACATTTTATTTCATATTAAAAATTAAATGAATTAACATTTCTTATTATTACTGTTACTAGTATAGTGTTGAGATTTGAAATTTTATTATGTTTAACATTAAAATATTTTTGTTTTTCTTTCCTGGACTGTATGTGTTATAATATATATTAATATTGATTTGAAATAAATTTTGTTCTTCTATTATATCACCATATTTATTCAAAATGGAAGTGAGATTATTTACAGCTTTAATATTAAAACAAATACAATAACAATGTTCTATATGTTTTAATGCTTTTAATAAACTAACCAAAATATATGTTTTATTTTTTATAATAATATAACTTCCTTTTATTAAAATATTTATTTTTTTTTTAAATAATAAAATGAAACTTCAAAAAATATTGTATTTTTAATTTAAAACGTCTTCCTGAATAAACTGTAAACATGGACCGAAATTACACATCATCTTCCGTATTTAGTATTTTTCGGTGAATCTACACCTTTATGGTAAAGGCCAAGATTGTGTAAGCATGAATCTAGAGTTTTATCAGTTAGATCGGCGTCTTCTTGCAAGGGATTGACGACGCCCTCGATTTGTGGATGCCATCGATCAACGCACATGCTGCACGCGCAAAGGGAAGTGCCCTCTGCAAGATTCGAGCCGCTGACCCCTTCAAATCAGACTCAGGCGAATGGTGCCCCGCTGACCTTGAACTCAGACTCAGGCGAATGGTGCCCAATTGCTAGTATAAGAGGAAATGCCAAAGGCTCAGCGATTTTAGACTGGGCCGCCATTGCTGCCGCCAGAAAAGAAGAGACTCGTGAAAATAAGAACGATAGGAGCCCAAAGCTAATCCTACGACATTTTAAATACAAAAATGTGCCCAAATGATATCCTTTATCATTAACTCACATATTTTGAGTTTATTTGAACGACATATGAAACAATAAGAATATTTTCGCGTACAGGCAAACACGCTAAATTTGGTTAAAACTTTATTTGTTTCGAAAAATGCTAAATTTAGTTAGAGCTTTATTTGTTTCAAATTCATAAGTAAATTGCCGGTAAAATCAAACATGCCAAATTTTCTTAGAGCCTTAGTTTTTTGGATTGCAGTTGATATATTAAAACAAATTGATATATAAACCAGGGTTTTTTTTAATGAGTTGCTAGTTATAAAGATATTGAATAAAACAAATTGATATATAAACCAGGGTTTTTTTTTTATGAGTGGCTGGTTATAAAGATATGGAAAGGGATTTAAAAGTTTTTTGGAGAGACATTTATAAGAAGTTTAGAATTAAAAAAATTGAAGGAAAAGGTTTTATTGGCAGATGAATTTAGGGTTTGTAAGTTTTGCAGTGTACAAAATTATTTGGTTTTTATCATCATGACAATTTTTTGGTAAGATTGTGCTTAAAGGCGTATATTTGAAATTCTATATATATTTATATTATTATATATAGGTGTCTTAATTTTGGGGGCAATATGGAAGACAACCTCATGCAATCAACAAAGTAGCTATAAGAAAATGAATGGCAACAATCATGGGTCACAAAGCGCCACTTAAGAAGACTAAGAAAATGAATAAAAAAGAAGAGGCATAGATTGTTGCCATGTTTAGAAAGGTTTAGGTCACAACCAAGGAACTGAGAAGTTTAGCAAAAGATGCAGAAGAATTTGGTGCAAGGGGGAGTGACATGAAGCAACAGGTTATGTCAAAAGCAAAGAAGTTAGTCGCAGATTTGAGAATAGATGATCAAGACTCTGAGAGGAAAACAGAGCTTGGAGAATCCCACTCAAAAATGGATGATGGTTGTCAAGACTATAAAATTGAAACCCGTTATGAAAACATGCATATGGATGAAGAAGATGCAACAAAGATTACAGATAGAGAAGCAAAAGTCTCTATGTGTGAAGCATAGCAAGAGCATATAAATGCTCAAGGACTCCACTGTAACATGGATGGTGCAAATGATAATGAATCCCAGTGTGATGAGACACATATGGATGATGAATGCAAAGTTAGATGTGAATTAGTGAATCCATCCGCAACTAATGGATTTGGTGAAGTTGAAATTGACAATGAGCACATGCATGATCGGATATCCCACCATAGTGTGGATGAACATTATGTTGATGTTATGTGTGGTTTCTTTTTTGAAATAGGGATTGATTGTGGCAATATGGTAAGCGCAATGTTTCATGAAGCATTGAAGGTTGAAGTTCTCTCTATAGCAGCGATATATGAAGCAGTTGAAACTACTCATGAAGCAATATGTCATCTAGTAGCAATTGATGATAAAATACAAGATAAAGTGATTGAAGATTTTTTTATGAGAATATCCACTGACCACATAATCGTGGAAGATAGTTTCAATGAAGTTGAAAAGAAGGTAGAGAAGGAAGAGGTAGAGCAGGAAGCTTTTACAAAAGAGCATAATAAAGATGTTTTTAACATTGTTTTTGAATATGTAGGTGTTTAGAATAACATGGGAGAAACAATTGAAAACAAGGTTGTTAATAAATTTGATGTAGATTTAAAGCTCATTGAAGAATGGATTCATAAACTAATAGAACAAATTGATACGAGTCTTAAAGCAACAGCTGGAATAAAGGAATTGAATGAAATGGTGACTGATGATCTTGAGTGTGCAGATTATAAGAAAAAAGCAGCAATACCTTATGATGAAATTGAAAAGAATGATATGGATGTTTTTGAAGACAAAGATGAATGCATTGAAACCATTTTTCAACAATGGAGTGAAGAAGATATAAGATTATGCTATCCAGAAATATGGCAGAAAGAAAGTAAAAAATGTGAAACACAAGAAACAAAGCAAAGAAGACAATTTGAAGATGCAATGTTGTGGCAACAGTCCATGGTTGAATGAATATCTAAATAGGAAGGTGTAGTAGACAAGATCATATTGTGTTTCAACACAAATTCAAAGAAAAATTGTAGCAACAACATGTAAATAAATATGGAGCCTACAGGAAAAACACACAATAGAGAATGAAGCAATTTTGAGGATATAAAATTTGGAAGAAGATAAAAAGAAAATGAAAAATTGTGAAAGTCTTGAGTCATTGTAAACCTAGCCGAGACATAGACCAACAGGCATGTTTGAGTGATAATTGAGTCAAGTTAAGTCATGTTTGAGTTATTTTGAGTCATACAGTCGTAGTTAAGGGGGATTGTTAGAAATTGTAATTACTCCCGCGTGCCAGAGTTGGCTAAAATTAGAGAGTCAATTAACTGAGCATTGAGTGAAGTCGAGTGATGGATAAAGAGTTAAGTGTAGTCCATATTTAGAGTGCGAGTTAACTGAGTTAAGTGTGTGTGCATGTCAAGATATTTTAGGTGAGTCGTTAGTCGAAAAGGTTTAAATACCCTTCACTGGGTTTATTGTAAGAATCAAGTTTTGTGTGATTAATAGAAGAGCCCCAGCTCATGTTTTTTGTGTGTAAATTTGTGTTTTGTCTCCTATGCCTTTCCAACATGTGCAGGAAAATAAAACGAAGAACCACCCATCTTGATGAAATATAATTCAATCTTTAAATGGGTTCATGCTATGTAATACACTTATGTAACCATCCACTTATTAACTAGTCATTATTTGTAATAGGATAAAGATGGCTATCACATACTTCAATTGAGATTTCAAATGGTTGCTGCAAATTTTTCTTACAATATCATAAAAATCCAAACATGAAATAGACTAAGAAAATACAATAACAAGTAGCCTGAAAACATCCCTTTATTTACTAGATTTCTAAACAAAGAGTAAGGAATCCGTGTATTGGATACAAGAACTGTCATTCATCCAGTAGAAATACCTTCCACAAAAGCCATACCCAAAATTTCATACATATAAACAATATGTTAAGTCACAATACATTTAGGCCGAAAATAGTAATCACCTCTCCCAGGAGATCATTGACATCAAACCAAACAACAACCACAATACATCTTAGTAAAAATGAAAGGCCAAGGTTGTAATGAATGAGGCAACAAGGGAAACGAATAGGAAGGGAATGAAGGGAATTGAAGCAACACCTGCTTCCATTGTTGGACTTGGAGATGGTCCCATCAGCTCTGCTGCTTCCACTCCCACAATTATCATCGTAGTGACCAACAGAGCTATATATGTGTAGTTAACAACCCTCACCATTGTTGTTCAAACTCACAACATGGATATTGAAATGATCAAAACCCAAATTTGAATCTTAGACAAAGCAACCCAAATTCCATACGAAAATCTTCCTTTTCTGAAACTTGAACTCTGGACTCCAAATGCCAGAGAGATGAGAGTTATGATTGATAGTGGTGCTTATTAATAGTCGTTGGTGCCTCCCACTACCGACGACCAAATCTCTCCAACCCTAAAAATGGACTTTCATTGAACTCTGACATAAAAGACTCCGATGTAAAACCGGTGCACATAGATGTCAAGCGGAGAGGAGAAAGGTAGCTTAAAATTTTGTGCACAAACACTAGAAGTGTAGACTAAAACTAGAGATCAACTAATTCAAAAGAAAGGTAATGCCACGACAAATCACTTTGACAAATTCGCTCTATGAATCTTGGAAAATTGATACTCGCTTTGTTATATAGTTTTTCAGTCAAAGATTTCACAAAAATCTCAATTTTGGAACAGAAAATTGATAATGGGTTATTTTTATGTGTGGAAAATTTCTTGGAATTTTAAATAGGCTAACAGTAGGAATATTATGGGAAAAATCACGACTTGTCAAAACTCTAGTCAAAAGGTCAACTATAGATGCCAACTATTTTACCTTACCTCAATTCTATTTTAATCAGTTAAAATTTTATCCAAGTCAAAAGTTTAATAGGACATGAGAGTACAAGACAACATCTTTTCATGTTTATTAGGACATTACAACACCCCTTCCATACTCTTCCAAGACATTACAACATCTCTTCCATATTACATTGGAAAACCTCTAATATTAATAAGATACACTTTTTATTTCTTCCTATTTTTTGCCCACTAATGTTCCCATAGAGCTTGAACCCTAGTTGGTTTGGTGAAAACCTAATATCCCTTTCTCCTCTCCATGTTGTTCTCAAGCCGGGCATTTTATGACAACAAACCGGTCAATTGAGCTTCCAGGGTTTTCTATCTTGCATTTGTTTTCGCTAGCAAGTAGATTTTGACCGAGACCACTGCAGTCTATTCTAGTTGTCAACGTCGTTAATAAAGATAATGAGGTTTTCTGGGTGCTCTTCCTAAAATAAAAACTCAATGTCGACCTCACCATGCTTCGAATTTTGTTGGGCAAAAATATACAAGACAATGGTTGTCCTGGATGAATCATCTCATCTCGTATCAATTTGATTTGCTTACTGAAATAATCAAGCATAACTCTTCGTGTATCAAAAGTGTCTGATAACTCTGGCGGAAACAGATTCTTCGTGTTTTTAATTAAAAAATGCCCATTCGGGACTATGCTTCTCCCCGACTCAGTTATTTCAGCCTTTCTCGGGAGGCCCCGACTGATCCTTCATAGGGGTCCCATGGAGGGAGAAAGGCTAGTGAAAGGCTAGTGAATTCAGTAAGAATGTCCTGCCTTAATAAGTGGCTGGTACTACAACTGAAAGCATACACTTCATCTCCACGTCACCTCATGCCAAACACATTATCAATATCATAGATAGTTCGGAGTTTGAATAGTCACGTGAGATGAACGATATCCCCATTACGAAAGAAAAAAGAAAAAGTCCCCAATGGGGTGCTTATGACAAATTTTTATTGACGAGAGACATAATGTAACCATTGCTGTTGGATGTTTGATTTAACCATAAAATGGTTCTATGGTGCAAGTTGGTTGAACGATTTTAGTGGAAGTTTAACCGGGATATCAGTGTTTTGTTGAAATTGGTCATTGTCTACTTTTATTTATTTATTTTTATCTCCATTTATTTCCATTTGACATTTTTTGTGTATTGTTGCATCTATTTGCTAAATTAAATAAAAAATCCCATCCCGAACACCACAATCGGATTCACATGAGCACCACGTTGACGCCTAAATAAAGAAAGAATGAATAAATACGAATGAGGTATCACATCCGGAACACCACAATCAGATTCACATGAGCACCTCATTGACGGCTAAATAAAGAAAGAATGAATAATTATGAATGAGGGATCACATCCGGAACACCACAAACGGATTTGCATCAACACCATATTGATGGCTAAATAAAGAAAAATGAATAAATACAAATGAGGCAGAAAAATACCTCACTGCCCACAACCTTCCTGTCATCTCACTGACGGGGAACTCTACCACACACCTTCAATTGGAAGGAACGAAAACCAAACACACTGTTTATTCAACTAGAAGTCTCACCCCGAACACTGCTATTTCTGCAAGTGGTGTGGACTAACAAGTGCCAGGCTGTAGCATTAGCCAACTGAAATTTAATCTTGTAACTGATATTGCTGAAATGTACATTTATGGCACGATTAACATAAACCATTTTCTTCATGCTGTTTCTTCTTCGACCACATGCTTTCTGCCACCATATTTGTTGTGTCTATGCCTGCCCATCCATGATAACAACCCATCAAATAATTAACACAATATTACTGCAACTTTAATGATACCCATGTCAATCAAATATGTCACAATATTGTTAGAAATAGTTACTCATGTAATGAATGAAGAGATGATTGGGACAACAAGATTTGTCAAAGTAGAAATGTTTATGACAAGTCCCGAACCAAGTATTAAACCAACAATTGCAACTGAAGCATTGACTCATAGAGTAAATCGTTTAAGGATGTGTGGCATCAATTTGTTGATTTAATGTGTGTAAAGCATGATAGACATGAAATATTTCGAAATAGATGCCCACATTAACACATTCCAGCCATGAAAATGAAACTTGAAGCAACACATTTGATTATTTCTACACATCATTTAAACTTTAAGCGTGATGATATCATTATAAGAAGAAACATTGTTAACCAAAATTTCCAACCAGGTGAGAGTAAAGGCTTAGGATGTCAAACTCGTAGAACAATGTTTAAGCACATTTGACATACCACAAAAGTGTTGAATCAAGTGAAATTTGAATATGTCGAAACCTTTGAAAACCAGTGAAGTCTCTAGCTAGTGAAGCGACAAATCATGTGTGATGTTAAACCCTTAAACTGCGATACTTTCCAATAGATCTAAGATAGAATTAAAAACTTTTATCAAGACCTTGAGGTAAGCAAGTTATTGATTATACCCAACACGTTTAGTTTGCTGTTTGTACCACATAAAAATTTCCAGCAAGAAACATTCAGTTCCACATAAAAAATTCCAACAAGAAATATTGTTAATCAATGTGAGGCATTAATCTCTTTACGCAGTTCGTTCCATGATTTAATGCATCTATTTAGTATATAAAAGTCTTATAACATAAATGCATTGAAATGCTAACAATATTGGATATTAAGGATATGAAACCAGCACTTAAAACCTTTATTAAGTTCATAAACCAACCTTGCAACATTAACGTTTTATCGTTTGATTTTATTAGTAAGGTGTTGCTAGAGTTATACCTAGCTAACGTTTTTAGATCATTTTTGCATAAAATGTTGGATTTTCATCAACACATTATTTTCAAATTATCACATTGTTAATCTTTCTTTGTCATAAATTGGGTTAGGGTGTTATTGAATGTGTTGGATTTGCCAACATTAAGGGGATCTCCTTGGTATGAAGTCCCAACTAGACCTCACACCGTTTGGTGTAGGAATCCCATCCGGTATGATGGCCTGGTTGCAATTATCTTCAAGACATGCCTTAGATCTTTCTTGTTAGCGTATGAGAGTGGTATACTTAGTCTTCAAACAACGAGGTTCGTGTGCCTGGTGAGTGCTTAGTGTAACTCGTGTCTAAGTTCTTTCATTGCAGAGGGAAAAGGTGAGAGTGAGTCTCAAGTCGAAAGGGAATATTCCCAACTCAGGTAGAGACACACAACACAACAGGATTTGCGTAGCTTCCGGCGGAGTATTCTACATAGATGCGATAGTCACAAACACAAAGTGAACATATAGCACATACAACACCCAGCGTAGTAGTCCACACAAGCGTGACGATCGTTATAATAAGTTTACAAGAATGAGGCTGTCTAGTGTCCGACGGAGTAGTCCACACAGGCGAGATAGCGATAACAACTGATACAACACATTTCCAATATTGTATGCACTAAAACAACCGAAATAGTTCAACTATCTTTTTTTTTTAACATAATCGGGTACTTGTATATTATAAAAAACTGCTGCTAATGAGCGCTGTTACAAGGAGCGAAGAAAGAGGAAAAGAAGTCCAAAATGGGCGCGCAGGCCCTAACTTCTTGTTGATAACATTATAGCTAATGTACTGGAATAGAAAACGGCTATATTGCCTTACAAATAGGCCTGCGAGGAGACAAAATTTGCTGGCCATGGGAGATTTACCAGAACTGATTTACTGAATCCTCCATCTGGGTATCCTTCTTGATTGCTCTGGTGGAGGCTTCTGCTTGCATGGTGTCCGTGATATTTTTGAGGTGAGCTATGGCCTCTTTAAGGTGTGTGCATTTTTCTTTGAGAGTCTCTATCTCAGCACGCTGCTTCTCTAGTTTTTTTCTTTTGGAGCGGCTGTCAGCCTGATAGTCCTCCTTAAGCTCGTTGTATCGCTTAATGATCCTTGCGATCATAAAGAAGTGCTGCTTACATAGAGTGCAAGTGTCATTACCCAGAACTCTATCCAGAGGATTCTCTGGAGGATTGTTGCCCATTTGTTCCTCATTTTGTGGTCTAATTTCGGAGGGCTCCGCCATGGCTACGAGGAGATGGACTGCCCAGTTAGTCAGCAACCAATGCACCTGAGAAAGACAGAAGTAATACCTCGATCTGTTCAAAGGAAGGCGTGCTTGGGAGCTGGGGCTGCCTCGCCTGTTAGAAGACTTC
Organism: Pinus taeda; assembly: GCA_000404065.3. Lineage (NCBI taxonomy): Eukaryota > Viridiplantae > Streptophyta > Pinopsida > Pinales > Pinaceae > Pinus > Pinus taeda. Next base: position 334,923 of record APFE030092501.1, read on the forward strand.
TGATTTTGGAGGAAGGAAAAGCGCGCAACAAAAACAGGAATGCGTAGGGGTAGAGTGAATGGAAGGCGACATAATGAAGAGGAAAGGGAGAGATACAGATACATCACCGTCAGAGACCTGATAGAGATGAATAGAACCTGATAAAAGAGAAGGCTTGAGATTACCACAGATGAGTGGGGAGCTTCAGGCTCCTGAGGACCGCACACAACGTCTTGAAGAGAACTGGACAACGAAGTGAGCACCTGAGCCTTCATAACACTGGAGAGGATGACTTCGAGGAGGGACCTCCTGCAATAAATAGAAGGGGGGCAGCAGGATGGGAGAAACCAAGGCAAGGAGGACTTGATCCGATGTTGACTGAAAATCCAGAGGTGGATCGAGCTGTGCGCGGAGGAGATCTTGAGAAGATGTCTGGCAGAGCAAAACCTGGGAGAGGCGGCTGAGATCAGAAGTATCACGAGGTCTGCGTGAAGGGGAGAGATCGATTCAGGTAAGGAGGGAAGGATCAGGGTGCGAGAGGACAGGTTTACACATTCGGGGAGATCTGCCTGGATGACTAAAGAAATGAGCTGCTCTCCAGAAGAATGATGACTGAGATGACATAAGGACTGATGCGATGGGATGGAATAAAATACTTTATGGGATAACTCTTTCATAGGTGTAATCGTTTTCCTTAGCTTGGCCAACTGGCCTACTCACCGCCTTGTTTGCTTGCTCGTCTGCTTCCTTGTTGCTACTCCTTAACACATGTTTGAAGGTGACACCTTCAATGTCTTTTAGGTTGTCTATGATTCTGGACTTTATGTTGTTCAAGGCAATTTGATTGAAATCCTTTCCTGATGTCATTGCTGCTATTATGATAGCTGAGTCTCCAATTATAATCGGGTGTTGGAGGCCAAGTCTTCTGAGAATGGAGGTTCCTATGAGGAGGCTGTAAGCCTCAGCTTTATTGTTGGACATTGTCCCCAATCCCCATTCGTATGTCACCAGAATCTTGCCTTGTTGGTCTTTGATGACTCCCCCAGCCCCTGCCTGACCCGGGTTGTTTTTTGAAGCGCCATCAAAGAAGAGGGAGGGCCTCTTTTGATTTTGAAACCATCCTCTGATTTCTTCCTCCGAGCCTCTCAATTTCCAATCTTTCTTTTTCTGGCCTGTGATTATTGTTTTATGGCTCCTTGGTTCGAGGTTGAATTTGGCAATCCATTCCATTTCCTTTGAGTTCCCTGTTTCCTGGTCTGAATGGGCTATTCCATTAGCACTGAGTGTTTCAGATATGAGGGCCGTTGTTTTGGCGAGAGTACAAGAGATACTGGGCTTCTTGTTGTTGAAGATACAGTTATTTCTGGCAATCCAGATTTGTCAACAAAGGTTTGGAGGAATGCTGTTCCACAGTCTCTTGACCAAGGTTTTATTTTTCTTGGGGTAGGGATAGTTGTTTCCCCAATTTTTTTGCAGAAGGGAGATATGGTTGGGCAAGTCTCCAATGCTTAAGGGGCTAGTTATGAGTTTCCAACAATTTTGGGCAAAGGTGCAATCAAGGAAGAGATGATTGCTGCTTTCTTCCGCTTCTCTACAAAGGCAGCAGATTGAGGGGCCTAGGATGCCCCTCTTCCTTAAGTTTTCCGCTGTAAGGATTTTGCATTTCAGAAGGGTCCAGTTAAAAAATTTGACCTTTGGAAGACATTCAGGGTTCCAAACAACTTTGTGGAGAGGCCAATTGTTTGTTGCTGAGGCGTTTTGGAGGATTTTATACCCTTCTTTGATAGTGTAGCTGCTGCCATTGGGGTCCCACATATATCTATCTTCGGACAGTCTGTTGAGAGGGGCAGAACCTGTGAGGGAAAGCTTAAGGTCCACCCACTGTTCTCTGAGATTATGGGGGAGGCGGAGGTGTTTCCAACCCAACCACTGATTTTGATCCCAAATGGAAATGTCGAAAAGGGATTTTAAACTTTTAGATTCCATCCACAAGTGAAGAGGTCTGAGATTTGGGAGGGTATCCCTTGCTTCCGTGCCCATAATACGTTCAGACCAGATATTGGTGTCCCTTCCATTGCCCGGGGCTCTTGAAATGTAGCCTTTGAAGAGCGGGAGAGTTTTTTTTATGAGTTTCCAAACCGGTGTGCACTGTCTGTCTGCTATTGGATCCATAAGGATGTTGGAGTTGATCCCATTCAAGTATTTTCGTTTGATTGCTTCTGTCCACCAGGCTCCTTTTTCACTGAGAATTCTCCATATTAACTTGAATCCCATGGCCATGTTGGCTAATCTTGGTATTCTGATTCCTATTCCTCCTTTTTCAAATGGTAGAATTACCTGATCCCATTTAACAAGGCTGAACTTTTTAGAGTCCTGTCTTCCTCCTTGCCACAAGAAGCTTCTGAGAATTAATTCCATGTGCTTATGAATGCTGGCCGGGGCAAGAGTGATGGTGAACTGATAAATAGGGAGGGCTGAAAGGATGGATTTTATTAGAGTTGTTCTCCCGGCTAGATTGAGCCATGACATCCCCCAACTTTGAAGTTTGCCTCTCAGCTTTTCGATTACTTTCACCCAGATTTCAGTCTTGATTGAGTCCTTGGCTAAAGGTAATCCCAGGTACATGAAATGGCTCCAATTCCTCTGTGCAGGGATGTCCAAGATTGTGGAAATTCTCTGAGTGATGTGTCTGGGGACGTTCCAGGTGTATAGCATGCACTTGTTATTGTTGAGCTTTCCCCCAGACACTTGAAGAAAGAGGTCTAGCGTTTTCTTGAACCTTCTGGCCATGAGACTGGAGGCTCCTCCTATTAGAAGGGTGTCGTCTGCAAAGAGGGAGTGGTTTATTTCCTTGGTTCCACGAGCTATGCTGATGCCTGTAATTTCCTTTTTCCTGCGCTGCTTTTCCAGGTGTATGCTTAAAGTTTTAGCCATAATTATGTAGAGAAAAGGGGAGAGAGGGCAGCCTTGTCTCAGCCCCCTCGAACTTCTGAAAAAATTGCTTGGTCTGCTGTTGATCAGTGGTGCTGTCCAAGGCAGAGATATGCATTCCATGATCCTACTGATGAAGGTGCTGGATACCCCGAATTTTTCAAGAACCGTCTTAAGGAATTGGTGATTGACTCTGTCAAGTGCGTTGGCCATGTCTAGCTTGATAATCATTCCCTTTTCCTTTCTATTGATACTGCTGTGAATTGCTTCTTGAATGAGTATCACATTGTCAGTGATGTGTCTTTTAGGAACGAAGCCTCCTTGGTTCTCAGATATGAGGGAGGGAAGAAGCTTTTTGATTCTGCTAGCGAGGATTTTGGTGATGATCTTATAGGAGACATTGCATAAGGAGATTGGCCGGAATCGATCGAAGGATTGAGGGTTGGGGTCCTTGGGGATGAAAGCTAAATGTGAGGATTTAATGTTGTTCCCCAATTTTCTCTTAGTGAAGAAATTCCTTACCATTCTTACAAAATCTTTCTTGATGATTTCCCAATGGGTTCTGTAGAATGCAACTGTGAATCCATCAGGGCCCGGGGCCTTGTCCTGAGCCATACTGAAAATTGACCATTCAATTTCCTCTATTGTAACCTCTTTGTCCAGCTCGTTGTTTTGTTCAGCAGTTATTTTATTTTCAATTGCGCTGAGAAAATCCGCGATGTCGACGGGCTGGGCATCTGCTGTTAGGAGAGCGCTGAAGTGGTTGAACGCTGCCTCCTTAATTTCTTCTTGGTCTATTAGATCTCTCCCCTCTAGCATAATTCTCTCAATGTGGTTTGTTGCTCGCTTGGTTTTTAAACTGTTGTGAAAGAAAGAGGTGTTCTTGTCGCCGGCTTTGAGCCGGAGGCAGCGGGATTTTTGCCTCAGCTCTTCTTCCTCCTCCCTATGCTGATTGTATAGGTCCCTGTACATCTCATTCTCTTTGACCTGATCTTCTTCTGTGAACTGGGTGCGCTCCTTGTCCTGATTCCACTGTTCCAGCTGGGTCTGAAGGGCAGTTCTTTTTTTAGCTTCCTCTACTGCATAGTTTTTTGCCCAAATTTTAATGACATTCTTGAGATTTTTGATTTTAGATTCCCATATGAAGTGAGGCGAACCAATAACCTCTTTTGCCCATTGATCCTTGACCAAGGCTCTGAATTCCTCTTTGCTGTCCCAGGCCTTGTTATATTTGAAGGGGAGAGGCCCCATGTTTTTTCCTTTGTCTAAAATCAGTGCCACTAGTTTGTGGTCTGAAAAATAACCCTGAATGATTTTGCTTTGAATATTTGTGACTCTGGCCACTATTCTTTCTTGCACCAGGATTCGGTCAAGTCTCTCCTTTATATTGTTGTTGCCGATTCGTTTGTTGCTCCAAGTGAATCTCTCATTAAGAGGAGGGATGTCTACCAGGTTATGAGCTTGAATTATTGCTTCAAGGGAGTCTCTAGAAGGATTAGCATAGAAGTTTCCTCTCAACTTCTCATCTGCATTCCTTATGAGGTTTAGGTCCCCTCCAAGGAAAATATTCCTTCCCTGAATTGTCATGAGGTCAGAAGTGATTGTGTCCCAGCAAGAAGCTTTGTCTCTGTAGTGTGTTGGGGCGTAAATATTGTAGATGACGTAATCCTCTTTTGTGGCTTTGTCCCTGATGTCTGTTCTTATCCACCAGCTGTGTGTCTTTTGCTCTTTGAGTTCCCATTTGTTTTTGTCCCATAGTGTTCCTATTCCTCCTGAGGCGCCTGTTGCGCTTGTCGCTACACCTACATATTTTTTGCTTTTTTTTATGTGGTTTTGAAATTCTTGTTCTGTGATTTTGGTCTCCTGAAGGAGGAGAAGGTCCGATTGTTCAGATTTGAGAAGGTCCCGGACTGCATTTGTTTTTAGGGAGGAGCCCATCCCCCATACAATTCCAGGAGACCAAAATCATCATTTACCTTGTTTGTTGTGAGCCCCACTTTTCTCCTTCAATTTTTCTCTGCTTCCTTTTGTTTTTTCTAGAAATGTATCCATTGGTTGCTGCGTTCCTGTGGCCATTTCTTTTGCTGCGTTTTCATCTCTGATTTCCTTATTAGATTTCCTGCCAACTTTCCTGGGGGGATCAATGGATAGATTGTTTTCCTTAGATTTATTTCGAGTTAAGATTCTCTCCACTGTTGGGGGAGGGGAGGACTGGGGGATGGAG